>JAKSZT010053987.1:992130-1010306 GCA_026826555.1 Tolypeutes matacus
CACGTGGCAAGTCTATATTCAACTTCTTTAGGAACTGCCAAACAGTCCTCCACAGTGGCTGTACCATCCTGCATTCCCACCAACAGTGAAGAAGTGTTCCTGTCTCTCCACATCCTCTCCAACACTTATAGTTCTCTGTCTTTTTAATAGTGGCCATGCTGAGAGGTGTGAAATGATCTCATTGTAGTTTTGATTTGCATTTCCCTAATCATGAGTGATGTTGAGCATTTCTTCATGTGTTTTTTTGCCATTTGTATTTCTTCTTTGGACAAATGTTTATTCAAGTCTTTTGCCTATTTTTGTTTTGTTTTGTTTTTTGTCTATTTTTTAATTTGGTGTGTTTTTATTGTTGAGTTGTAGCATTTCTTTATATATCCTGGATAGTAAACTTTTATTGGATATGTGATTTCCAAATATTTTCTCCCATTGAGTCGGCTGCCTTTTCACCCTTCGGACAAAGTCCTGTGAGGTGCAAAAGTGTTGAATTTTGAGGAGGCCCCATTTATCTATTTTTTCTCTTGTTGCATGTGCTTTGGGTGTAAGGTCCAAGAAACCACCTACTACAAGGTCTAGAAGATGTTTCCCTACATTTTCTCCTAGTAGTTTTTTTTTTTTTTTTTTTTAAGATTTATTTATTTACTTTTATCCATTTTTAACCCCCCCATCCCCATTTTGCTATTTTGTGTCCATTCGCTGGGCAATTCTCTGTGTCTGATTCCTGCCTTCTCTTCTCCTCCTCCAGTCTTCACCAGGATTCGATCCTGGAGACCTCTGATGTAGGAGAGAGGTGTTCTGCCACCTGCGCCACCTCGGTTCTAGGCTTTCGGAGCTTTCGAAGCATCTCGTCTTGTCTCTCCCCTGCGTCTCTCTCCTGTTAGGGCATCATCTTGCTGCATGGCTCCCGGGGCCTGGTGACTCACCGGCACACAGAGCCTGGCAGCCCATGCGCCTTCTATATATATATATATTTTTTTATTTTATTTTACCGGGAGGTCCCGGGGATCGAACCCAGGTCCCTCCATATGGTAGGCGGACGCCCAACCATTTGAGCCACATCCGCCCCCCTCTAGTAGTTTTTTGGTCCTGCCTTTTATACTCAAGTCCTTGATCCATTTTGAGTTGATTCTTGTATAGGTAGTGGGATAGGGGTCCTCTTTCATTCTTTTGGTTATAGATATCCAGTTCTCCCAGCACTATTTGTTGAAGAGACTGTTTTGTCCTATTAACATTAACTTGGTAGGTTTATCAAAAGCAGTTGACTGTATAGGTGAGGGTATATTTCTGGGTTCTCAATTCTATTCCACTGATCAATGTGTCTATCCTTATGCCAGTACCATGCTGTTTTGACCACTGTAGCTTTGTAATATGTTTCAAGGTCAGGCAGTGAAATTCCTCCCACATTGCTCTTCTTTTTTAGAATGCTTTTGGCTATTGGGGGTCACTTTTCCATCCAAATGAATTTGGTAATTACCTTTTCTAATTCTGAAAGTAAGCTGTTGGGATTTTGATTGGTATTGCATTCAACCTGTAAATCAGTTTGGCTAAGATTGACATCTTCACAATATTTATTCTTCCAATCCATGAACACGGATTTGTTTAGGTCTTTTAAAATTTCTTTTATCATTGTTTTGTAGTTGTCTGCATATAGGTCTTGTACTTCTGGTTAAATTAATTCCTAGGTATTTGAGTCTTTTTGTTGCTATTGAAAATGGAATTTTCCCCCTGATTTCCCCCTCAGATTGTTCAGTACTAGTGTAGAAAAACATTATTGATATTTGCGTGTTGATCTTGTATCCTGCCACTTTGCTGAACTCATTTGTTAGCTTATGTAGCTTTGTCGTGGGTACTTCAGAATTTTCTAAGTACAGGATCATGTCATCCGCAGTGAGTTTTACTTCATCTTTTCCTATTTGGATGCCTTTAATTTTTTTGTCTTGTCTAATTGCCCTAGCTAGAACTTCTAGTTACAATATGGAATAACAGTAGTGACAGTGGGCATCCTTGTCTTGTTTCCGATCTTAGAGGAAAAGCTTTCTTTTTTTTTTTTTTTTTTTTTAAAGATTTTATTTATTTATTCATTTATCCCCCCCCCTTGCTGCTCATGCCCGCCGGGTCAGCCAACCACGCCGTGCGGGCGGGCTTGCCTTCACCAGGAGGCCCTGGGAACCGAACCCGGGACCTCCCATATGGTAAACGGGAGCCCCACTGATTGAGCCACAGCCGCTTCCCAGAGGAAAAGCTTTCAACCTTTCCCCATTGAGTATGATGTTGACTGTGGGTTTTTCATATATGCCCTTTATCATATTGAGGAATTTTCCTTTTATTCCTGTCTTTTGAAGTGTTTTTATCAAAAACGGATGCTGGATTTTGTCGAATGCCTTTTTGTGTTGATTGAAATTATCATGTAGTTTTTCTCCTTCAATTTGCTAATGTGGTGTATTACATTGATTGATTGTCTTATGGTGAACCAACCTTGTGTACCAGGAATAAATCCCACGTGGGCATGATGTGTAAGTCTTTTGATATGCTCTTGGATTCGATTTGCAAGTATTTTGTTGAGAAATCATTGCTCATTAGAGAGATTGGTCTGTAATTTTCTTTTCTTGTAGTATCTTTATCTGGCTTTGGTACTAGGGTGATGTTGGCTTCATAAAATGTGTTGAGTAATTTTCCCTCCTCCTCAATTTTTTTGAAGACTTTAAACAGGATTGGTGTTAATTCTTTTCAAAATGCTTAGTAGAACTCACCTGTGAAGCCATCTGGTCCTGGACTTTTCTTTGCTGGGAGATTTTTGATGACGGATTAAGTTTCTTCAAATGTGATTGGTTTGTTAAGTTCTTTTATTTCTTGTAGCGTAAGTGTAGGTTGGTTGTGCATTTCTAGGAATTTGTTCACTTCATCTAGGTTGTCTAGTGTTGGTGTACAGTTTCTTATAAAATCCACTTGTATTAGCCAAAGGGGTGCTGATGCAATATACCAGAGATTGGTTGGTCTTTATAAAGGGTATTTATTTGGGGTAGAGGTCAGAGTTACCAGGCCATAAAGCGTAAGATTCTTCCCTCACCAAAGTCCATTGCCACGTGTTGGAGCAAGACAGCTGCCGACGTTTGCCAGGGTTCAGGCTTCTTGGGTTCCTCTCTTCCCGGGGCTGCGTTTCTCTCCTGGCTCAGCCCCTCTGTTTCCTCCACAAGGTCAGCTGTAGACTATGAGGCTCTCCAGGCTTTGCTTCGCTTCACAAGGCCAGCTGTGAACTCTCAGGCCAATGGCTCATCTCTATCCCGGGGCTT
Source organism: Tolypeutes matacus (assembly GCA_026826555.1). NCBI lineage: Eukaryota > Metazoa > Chordata > Mammalia > Cingulata > Chlamyphoridae > Tolypeutes > Tolypeutes matacus. The sequence goes on from JAKSZT010053987.1 coordinate 995,418, forward strand.
CTCTCCAGTATCAAAACCCCAACATCAGAACTGCTACTCAAAACTGCTGCAGCTCTGTTCTCTGTGATGCCTTTTATATTTTATTCCCCACCCACCAAGGGGTGGGACTCAACACCCTACTGACGTGGCCCAGTCAAAGCTCTGATCATAACTTAATCATGCCCAGGTGAACAGATCAGTTTACAAGCATGATCCAGTATCTGTTTTTGGAATTCATCATTACATCAAATTGCCCAATGGCTACACCACTTATGGTCATTTTTATTTTTGTGGGGTCAGTTGTAACTTCCTCCTTTCATTTCTGATTTTAGTTATTTTCATCTTCTCTCTTTTTTTCTTTGTTAGTCTATCTAGGAGTTTGTCAATTTTATTGCTCTTTTCAAAGAACCATTTTCTCTATTGTCTTTTTTGTTGTTCTCAATTTCATTTATTTCTGTTCTAATCTTTATTATTTCTTCCCTTCTTCTTGTTTTGGGATTGGTTTGCTGTTCTTTTTCTAGACCCTCCAGGAATTCAGTGAGGTCTTTTAATTTTATTTCTTTTTTCTTTTTTAAATATAGGCCTTTAGTGCTATAAATTTCCCTCTCACCACTACCTTTGCTGTATCCTATAGGTTTTGTTAAGTTGTGTTCTTATTTTCGTTCATCCTGAGATATTTAGTAATTTAGTAATTTCTCTTACAAGTTTTTCTTTGACCCAATTATTAGGAGTTGTTCAGCCTCCACACATTTTCAAATTATTCCTTTTCCTGTCCATTATTTATTTCCAGCTTCATTTCATTGTGATCTAAAATTGTATAATTTCAGTCTATTAAAATTTATGGAGAGCTGTTTTATGACCCAATATGTGGTCTACCCTGGGGAAAGACCCATGAGCACTTGAGAAAAATGTATAACCCGCTGATGTGGGATGCAGTGCTCTGTATATGTCTGTAGGTCCAGCTCGTTTGCCATATTGTTCGAGTTCTCTGTTTCCTTGCTGATCTTCTGTCCAGTTGTTCTGTCTAATGATGTGAGTGGGGTGTTATTATTGTAGCAATGTCTGTTTCTACCTTCAGTTTTTCCAGGGTTTGCCTCGTATATTTGGGACATCCTGGTTAGGTGCATAGACATTTATGACTATTATTTCTTCCTGGTGGGTTTTCCCTTTCATTAACATGTAGTGGCCTTCCGCATCTCTTAAAACTTTTTTGCACTTAAAGTCTGTCTTGTTCAATATCTGTATAGCTACCCCTGTTCTTCTTTTGGTTACTGTTGCTTGCATGGAGCATCTTTTCCCAATCTTCCACGTTCAGCCAATCTGTGTCCCTGGATCTAAGGGGAGCCTTGGAAGAGCCTCGCCTCTGTGATGGAGAACACTTAATAAGGACTTCTCTGTAGGTGCCTCATCCTGCTGCAGCACATGAGTATGCCACGGGGGGCTGTCGTTGCGATAGATTTAATGGGAACTTTCTCTCCCTCCAGTCTGGCAGGACAGCCCTTCAAATCGGGGACAGCCTGAACACGGAGAAGGCGACTCTGATTGTCGTTCACACGGACGGAAGCATCGTGGAGACCACTGGGCTGAAGGGGCCGGCTGCCCCTCTCTCTCCAGGTACCAGATTAGTCGCCGTTCCGTAAGCTTTCTGGAGCAGCACACGCTCGAGCATGTATTATTTATTTGTTTGTTTGTTTTTAAGGTAAATTTGGAATACTATCAAATTTTAAGTAGGAAAAATGGAATTTTCCAGGCTGTGTGTGTCTATGGGGAAGGGAGTTTTCCCCTAGCTCCTCAACCCCAAATTCAAGAGAACAGTGGGCTAAATTAGTACTGTCTGTGAAGACTTTGGGATTCTGTCTGAGTTTATTGCATTTCTCTCATTGTTTTGGAATGCATTAGTGTTTCTTATTTTCAAAATACTTTCTTTGTCCAAGGTCCTCAGTCTCCTCCAACTCCTCTAGCTCCTGGCCAGGAAAAAGGTGGGACCAAGTACAACTGGGACCCCTCAGTGTACGACAGCGAGCTCCCCGTCCGGTGCCGGAATATCAGTGGAACACTGTTCAAGAACAGGCTTGGCTCTGGTGAGCACAGCTGGCCGCATGGCCCCTGCACCTTGAGACTGAGATGCTTTTCTCCTTTTTCACATCCCTCACAATGAGTTTTGGGCAAAGTAAGACTATAATGATTCTTAAAACTAGTTTAAAAGACAGAAGATGTAAGTGACACACAGCGTGTCTGACCTGGAACTGAGAGAGTAGGGCAGTGTGGGGCAGGGACGTTCTGAGCGATTCCAGAGGTCAAATTGAGAAAACTTATGGCCCGCTAGATGGGAAAGGAAGCCAAGGGAAAGTGAGGGCCGGAGCACATTCCCCAGGCTTCCAGGTCAGTGTGGTGGCTTGTAGGTGAGGGATTCAGAAGCAGGGCAGACGTCAAGCAATAGGTTTGGGGTGTCACTGAGTTTGAGGTAATGGTGGGCCAGGAGGTGGAGGTATCAAGCGGGCCACGGAAGTGTGATCTGCAAACACAGAGTCACGAGGGAGACTTAAAATTTAAAGCATTCAAGGATCCTGGAATGCTGATTTGGACAGGGCTTGTAGCCCATCTGGTCTACCCCTTGGCTCTGCGAACAAGGCCTTTGAGGACACGAGTTTGCTAGGTTGGCTTGGTCTGATAGCCGGCTGCGGTCAGCAGCAGGAGTGGGTGAGAGCGTACAGATCCTGGGCGGAGAGCAGGGTGGGGAGGAGGGGGAGGAGAATGCCAGAGGAGAGCCTGCCAGGTGCTGGCAGCTTGTTCGTTTTTAGTTTACTGAAACTGACAGTGGGAACATGGTGCCTTCATCCGACTGTCTCCCGTGTCATTGCAGGTGGCCGGGGACGCTGCATCAAGCAGGGGGAGAACTGGTACAGTCCAACTGAGTTTGAAGCCATGGCAGGGAGAGCCAGCAGCAAGGACTGGAAGAGAAGCATCCGCTACGCGGGGCGGCCGCTGCAGTGCCTCATTCAGGTATCGCAAGCGGGGCTCCCGTCCAGTTTCAGTGTAAGGCTTAGAGGTGGGGCAGCACAGCCAGTCCCAGGAGGACTTCCCTGTCGTGCCTCGAGGCAGCGCAGTGCTGTGGCCAGGTGGCAGACTGAGGGGCTGGACAGCTGGGCGGCCTTGGGCAAGTGACCTACCCTTCCTGTCCTTCAGTGTCTTGACCTTTAAATGGGCCAGACGAGGATGCTGGCCCCACGGCGTGGCGGTGAGCGCTGGGAGAGGGTGTCTGCAGCTCTGAGATGAGTGCTCAGCACTGACACAGGGGTGCTCACTCTGAGCGGGGCACGAGGACCTAGAGTGGAAGCCAGGAAAGTTGGTGGGACTTTTCAAATGACACCACCTTCTCTGCTTCAGCTTGCTCATAGGAAGGTAGGACTTATCATGCTTATTTCCAGGTTAACTTGATGAAGAAGCAATGCTGTAGACTCTCTGGGCTTCTTAGGTGGAGTTAGGTAGATTCTGGCATTCGTAATGGCATCGTAGAAGAGAAGTATGAAAGAGAAAAGTTTCTGGAAATTATTGCACTTTATTTCCACCCATTAGAATCCATAGAGTTGCATACTAGGATCAAAGGATCGACTCTCACGGGCTCACTTTCTAACGTGCCCTGTGCCTTTTGACTTTCAGGACGGCATCTTGAACCCGCATGCTGCCTCCTGCACATGTGCCGCCTGCTGTGACGACATGACCCTGGTAAGTAGCCAGAAGTCGGCTGGCAGGTGAGCCTCCTGCCTCCTGCTGCTCAGCATCTTAAATCTGCTTCTTCATTCTTTTCCTTTGGGCCATGTGTCCCCTGGCTGCCCTCTAGTTCCTCTGGGAGTCACTGTCAGTCATCTCCTTTCTCGCTCTGATTGCTGTTACCCAGGCAGCCAGAGTGTGTGCACAGTTGGCCCAAGAACATCATGGTTTTTTTTTTTTTTTAATAATAAAAAGCTCCTATGGTAGGGCCATCTTAACCCCAAAACTAAACACACCCACTTACTTTATAGTTATAGAAACACGGTCAGTCCTCATTGGTCACAGATTCCGTATTTGCGGCACTTTGACACACATTTTCAGGCACACATGGGAGTGAAAACCTTTTTTTGCCCGATGTGCATGTTCCTAGATGATGTGGAACAAGCGCTGCTCTGCCTTCTTTTTTTCAGCGCTTATGCAGTAAATCAGTGTCTTTTTTTGTGGTATAGCTAGGGCCAGATTTTTTTGCATTTTTGTGCTTTGTGTTGGTGTTTCACTGTTTAAAGAGGCCCCAAGCGTAGTGCTGAAGTGCTGTCTAGTGTTCCTAAGCACAAGAAGCCTGGGATGTGCCTCACAGAGAAAACAGGCGTGTCATGGAGCCTTGTTCAGGTGTGAGTTATACTGCTGCTAGCTGTGAGTTCCATGTCAATGAATTAACACCTTATTTGATGAACTCCAATTACTTGCCCCCCAGTGCGACTGTTGATTACATTTGCTTCAATTTATGTCCTGAGGCTTTGTTTAAATGTTGCTCTAAAATGTTCTGAAGGCAAGAGATTGTTTCTGGATAGTGTTAAATGGGGTCGGTGATGAAACAAAAAACTTCCTAGGGAATTGTTATATGCAAATTTAAGGAGGAAGCAAAACATATCAAGTGCCACTAAATAGAAATACATATAAAACAAGGTTATATATTTATGGGTTCCCAGGGGTTGGGTCCAGACCCTGTATTTCCCTTTATTTTGTACATTTAATAATTGAAAATATTAACAATTAAAAACTAAAAAGTAAACACAGATGAATAAATATATACATTTCTCAATTAAATCTAATGGATACATTTAAATTTTTTTTTAATCAAACAATATATTACACAATATATTTGGTTCATAGTAACGCATTCATACAATATTTGTCCTTTTTAACTCTGAATTTTTAACATGTCATAAAAATGTCACACTGGGGAGCCAGTGTAGCTCAAGTCGTTGAATACTAGCATACCACATACAAGATACTGGGTTAAATCCCTGGCCCTGGTACCTTAAAAAAAAAGTCACACTGAACTTATTCCTATATACAGCTTTCATTGTCTTTTGAAATATTTTCTTATCTTAAATTCTGAACTGCCTCAAATAATATTTTCTTTGGTTTTGATATATATTGCTAATGATTAAACATATTTGTTTTGTTAGAATATCCCATAGTGTTAGCACTATTTTAAATTGATTAACAGCTGCTTAATGAGATTGCCTTACTTTGATTTGATTATTAATCTGGCTAATTATTAGAAAATATAAAGAAGAATCTAATTGGAGAGCTGCAGCATGTTGTTAGATGGAAAAACTATTCTAAAATTGTCTAGTTTATTTATAGATTTAATGTGGTTCCAATGGAAAAACCAATAGGACATATTTGTGAAAATAAAGTTGTTTGAAGTTCCTTTGGAAAAACTGATAGATGAGATTCTAAGGGATCTTGTAGGGAAAGATCAGTAAGAGGGGAATTATGAAATTTAGGGTGCATGGCAGTACCGCTCCCAAGAGTGCTCAGACAAGGAGGGGTTTAAGTATAAACCTAACAAAACATTCACAGGATATGTTGGTTGAAAACTAGAAAATGCTGGTGAAAGAAGTCAGAGTAGACATAAATACTTAGAGGGACATGTTCTGCCTATGGATCAGAAGACTCGGGTAGTAAAGATATCAGTTCTCCCTAAATTGATCAAAACCTCATCAGGATTGTTTGTAGACATAGACCAGAGGATTCTAAGACTTACATGGAGAGGCAAAGGAAACAGCATAGCCGAAGCAACTTTGAAAGGAAGAATAGGGTTGGAGGATCACACTACCTGATCTTAAAGACTTACCACTAAGCTGCAGTGATCAAGACAGTGTGGTGTTGGTGGAGTGAGAGGTCCATGGATGTACAGGATAGGATAGAGAGTCCAGGAGGAGAATCCCAAGCACACCGGTGGATTCTTCACAAAGGTGCATGATGGAGAAAGGATAGTCTCTCCAGCCAGCGGTGTTGGAATGGTTGGATGGTCATTGGCAAAAAAGTGAACCTCAACCTAAACCTCATACTTTGTACAGAATTAATTCAAAGCGGAGCATAGAACTAAATGTAAAACTTTAAACTTTAAACATTTTAGGGGAAAATCTTCATGACCTAGAATTAGGTAAAGAGGTGTTAGACATGAAACCAAACATGATCCATAAAAGAAAAAAAATCAGTAAATTGGACTTCAAAATTAAAAACTTTTGTCTTCTGATTCTAGAATGGCAGCATGAGTAGCTCTGTGGACCTACTTCCCAGAGAAACAACCATAAGTGAAGAAAATTATTTTTAAAAAACCAACCATTTAAAGTCTCTGGAAATTGCCTAGGGGGATATAGCAAATGAAGAACCATTATTCAAGAAAATCTACGAAGTCTCTATGAAAACGTAAGACTCTGTGGTATTTGAACTGCAGCCTTTCTCCCTCCCCTGGCTCAGGGCAAAGGAAGCTCCAGTCCAGGTAGGATGGTCAAGAAAGGGGACCCCTCTCCCTTCAGCTCCCAGTCAGAGGACACGGAATCTCACTGAGAGGAAGGCCTCCAGCTCCGAGTCGCAAAGGCTGAATTCCTGGCCAGGGGCACTGAGATGAGTTGTCTCTTCCTCCAGCCCCTATTGTGGGCCCAGGAGCAGCAGGTCAATAATGCTGGGGCTGCTTCAGTGTGGGGGTTCTACGTGAGAGAGGCACACTGAGAAGACCAAAGGCTATAAAGTAGGGGTGTCACTCCAAGAGAAGTGAACCTCTGTCCTGCACAATGCCTCCCCCCCAGCTCTGGAACAGGGACTCATATTTAGCCCCAAGGGAGAGGCAGGTCATAGGAACAGAGATCGCCAAATCTTGCCCCAAATAAATTGACTTTACTTGAAGCAGTGTGGAGAAGTTCATGCCTAAGGGTGCTCATGAAAACAGTGGAGATTTGGGGGTTAAGTAATCAAGAGGAGGCTTGGTAGCTCCCCTAGAGCAACAAGCTAAACCATACATCTGCTAGCTTAACAGACAGAACCAGGAAAAGAGGAAGCTGGGAAGAGCCACCCTGGAGTCAGAACAGCAAACCACAGTGGTGTGCCTCAAAAGCTACCTCTGCAAAGGGGCCCGGATTTAACTGGATCAGATAGTGGAGTGTATAATACCCCTGGGCATTGTTGAAAGCAGTGGAGCATGAGCTGACAATCAGTGGAGCCTAACAGCTAGGTGTAATATCAACAGGGTTATCTTAACTGAGATTGGGGAAAGAGACAAAGAGCCCTGCTGTCACCATTGCCATCCCATGCAACTGTGTACACACCCAAGCTGTACCTTTGATGAGCGACATAAGAGGATTCGTATGCTGGGAAAATCAAATCCACTAAAATAGTCTAGTCAAGTCACTCAAAAATAAATGAGTCCCAAGAGAGTAGGAGGAATCAATGTTTAGTGTATATGGCTTAAAATGTCTAGCATTCAACAAAAAATAACAAGACATGCAAAGAAAAAGCAAAGTGTGGCCCATACACTGGAAAAAAAGTAGGCAATAGAACGTGCCTGGGAGAGCATCCAGAAGTTGGATCCCACAAAGACAGTAAAGCGGCTCTTGTAAAGGTTTTCAAAGAACTAAAGGAAACGATGTCTAAAGAAATGAAGAGAGTTATATTGACAATGTCTTATCAAATTGAGAATATCAATAAATTTTAAATAAATATTTAAAAAAGAAGCAAATGGGAATTCTGGAGTTAAAAACTACAATGCCTGAAATGATGTTAACAGGAAGCTGTTAGGTCCACCAGAGCTGCAGGCCTGTCCCAGGCGAGCTCGTTGACCATGGGATCAGGAGGCTCAACGGTAGTTTTGAGCCGGCAGGAAAAAGAATCAATGAGCTTGAGGACAGATCACTAGAGATTGTGCAGGTAAAAACAGAAGAACAAAGAAAAATGGGCAGAGCCTCTGAAAAGCAGGCTCACCCTTAAGTGCTCCAGTGTGTGCATTATGGAAGTACAAAAAAATAGGAGAGAGAGGAGAGAAAAAATACCTGAAGAAACAATGGTGCAAACGTCCCCAATTTGATGAAGACACTTATCTCCACATCCCAGAGCTCGCCAAATTCCAAGTAGGATAAATGCAAAGAGAGCCGCACCTAGGCATATCATGGTAACAAGTGGTAAAAGCCAAATAAAAACTTTTGCTCTGTAAAAGGACGTGTTAAGAGTGTGAAAAGACAAGGCAGGCTGGGAGGAAATACTTGCAAATCACATGTCTAGCAAGGCCTTGTCCTGAGCATTTAAAGAGCTGCAAACTCAAAAGCAAGAAAACAAACAGCCCAATGAGAAAACAGGGAAAAGGCTCGAACAGACGCTCACCAGAAAATGATAGGCAGGCCGCAAATAAGCAAGAAAACAAACAGCCAAATGAGAAAACAGGGAAAAGGCTCAAACAGACTGTATTAGTCAGCCAAAAGGGTGCTAATGTGAAATACCAAAACTGGGTTGGTCTTTATAAAGGGTATTTATTTGGGGTAGAACTCCACAGATACCAGGCCATAAAGCATTAAGTTTCTTCTCTCACCACAGTCCATTGCCACGTGCTAGAGCAAGACAGCTGCTAGCATTTGCCAGGGTTCAGGCTTCTGGGGTTCCTCTCTTCCCAGGGCTGCGTTTCTCTCCGGGCTTAGCTCCTGTTTCCTCCACAAGGTCAGCTGTAGACGATCAGGTGGACGGCTCGCTTCTCTTCTCCTGGGCCTTCTCTCCAACATCAAAACTGCTTCTCAAAAGACTGCTGCTTCTGTCCTTTGCCTGGCTTTTTATATTCGATTCCCCCACCCACCAAGGGGTGGGGCTCAACGCCCTACTGACGTGGCCCAGTCAACGCCCTAATCATAATTTAATCATGCCCAGATTAGCAGATCAGTTTACATGCATGATCCAATTATATTTTTGGAATTCATAATTACATCAAATTCCCCAACTGCCACACAGACACTCACCAGAAATGATAGGCAGGCCGCAAATAAGCTCATGGGAAACGCATGCCTCAGCTCTGATGGACGAGAACACGCGTGTTAGAGGGGCTGGATGCACAGCACAGTGGCATGTGGGAGAGCTCGTCACTGTTGAAGGGATTTGCGTGCTCCTTGTTTAAAAGGCAAATAGAACATTCCATCTTCCAGATGTTTGGTGACATCTTGCTTGCTGTTTTCTCCTGTTCTCTTTTGCTTGTTTTTTCATTTTTCCTTTATTTTAGCTTTATTGAAATAAAATATCCAGGATTCTGGGGTTCTAAACAATATGGGAAAAGATCATGTAGAAGGAAAGGATTTCTTAAAAATTCCCCCAAGTCAGAAATATTAAACTTATGTATTTTTTAATCCATTTGCTTAAAATATGAACAAATTCTCTTGTAATAATCTGCATTAATCCTGTCTTATAATTTTTATAAAACTTATAAAACGGAAAAAAAAATTTTTTTTTTTTTTTTTAAAGATTTATTTATTTACTTTATCCATTTTAACCCCCCCTTCCCCATTTGCTGTTTTGTGTCCATTCGCTGGGCAATTCTCTGTGTCTGTCTCCTGCCATCTCTTCTCATCCTTCTCCTCCAGTCTTCACTAGGATTCAGTCTCGTCTTGTCTCTCCCCTGCGTCTCTCTCCTGTTAAGTCATAATCCTGCTGCATGGTTCCCGGGGCCTGGCGGCTCACTGGCACACAGAGCCTGGCAGCCCATGCGCCTTCTATATATATATTTTTTATTTTACTGGGAGGTCCCGGGGATCGAACCCAGGTCCCTCCATATGGCAGACGGACGCCCAACCATCTGGGCCACATCCGGCCCCCGGAAAATAAATTTGACAGAAAAGATCATTAATGAAACATTCTCAGTGGCTAGGTCAGGATTCCTATATGCTGTGACCCCACTCCCCACATTTATCCCTTTGTAATTCTGTCATTTAAGTGTGTTTGTTTTTCAGTGTGAAGGTCTTGCTACGTATAAAAACACTGCTTTTGCCACTTTGTAAAGAAGAGGCCTAACGAGCAGCCCCACCTGCGTGCCCGTGTCCTTGAAGTCCTGTCTGATAACCACGTCCTGGTTTTCGTGCTCACCCTTCCCTGGCTTTCTTTTGCCTCAGTGGGGTGGTCCCCAGGGCCTTCCCTGTATCCCTTCCCTCGCACTAACACCTGGTGCTGACTTTTGCTTGGTGGGGTAGTGTGGCGCGGCGTGGCGCGGCATGGCGAGGTGGCTCCTTGCGCTGTAGCTTGTGCCTCCCCCTTCCTGCTGCCCCTGGGTCTTCCTGAGTGCTCCCGGTCCTGCTCTCCGAAAGGCCCTTCACCGCTTTGCTCGAGCTCTCTTGGCTCGGCCCTCTTTTTTCGTACTGGCCTGTGAGTTCTTTGGGTATTCTGGACCAATGCTTTATCTTTATTTGCGTTTACATATCTTCTCCAACTTGTGGCTTATCTTACTGAACACGTTAACGTTTTAATGTAGTCAAATCCTAATTAATCTTGTCCTTTGCACTTTTTATGTCTTGTTTTAATAGGCCCTTCTGTACCCCAATGACGCAGAGATTGCCCTGTATTGTCTTTCTTTTTTCTATTTAAGCGATAATAAATGTTTATTGTTTAAGGCTGCTAAATATTAGGGAAGCGGATGTGGCTCAAGCAGCTGGGCTCCCGCCTTCCACATGGGATGTCCCAGATTCGGTTTCTGGTGTCTCCTAAGGAAGACAAGCAAGATAGCGAGCTGACACGACGGGCTGACACAACAAGATGACGTAACAAAATGATGCAGTGAGATGACACAACAAACGGAGCAGACGTGGCTTAAGCGATTAGGCGCCTCCCTCCTACATGGGAGGCCCTGGGTCCAGTTCTTGGTGCCTCCTGAAAAGAAGAGCAGACGGGGCGGATGTGGCTCAAATGGCTGGGCGTCCGTCTGCCATATGGAGGGACCTGGGTTCGATCCCCGGGACCTCCCGGTAAAATAAAAAAAATATATATAGAAGGCGCATGGGCTGCCAGGCTCTGTGTGCCGGTGAGCCGCCAGGCCCCGGGAGCCATGCAGCAAGATGATGACGTAACAGGAGAGAGACGCAGGGGAGAGACAAGACGAGATGCTCCGAAAGCTCCGAAAGCCTGGAACCGAGGTGGCGCAGGTGGCAGAACACCTCTCTCCTACATCAGAGGTCTCCAGGATCGAATCCTGGTGAAGACTGGAAGAGGAGGATGAGAAGAGATGGCAGGAAACAGACACAGAGAATTGCCCAGCAAATGGACTCAAAAAAGCAAATGGGGAAGGGGGAGTTTAAAATGGATAAAGTAAATAAATAAATCTTTAAAAAAAAAAAAAAAAAGAGCAGACAGCAAGTGCAAACAGCAAGGGTGGGGGGGGATAAATGAATAAAAATAAAACAAATCTTAAAAAAAAGAAAATTTAAAAAACAGCTAAATATTGGAGTAATTTGATACACAGCAATAGATAACTAAAACAAATATATTAGCAATATGAGAGTCTTCCTTTAAAAATTTTTTTTTTTTCCCAAAGATTTATTTATTTATTTCTCCCCCCACTCTCGTTTTGTGTTTGCTGTCTGCTCTCTGTGTGTTCTTCTGTGTCTGCTTGTCTTCTCTTTAGGTAGTACTGGGAACAGATCCTGGGACCTTCTGGAGTGGAGAGAGGCTGCTCAATCTCTTGCGCCACCTCAGCTCCCTGTTTTGCTGCGTCTCTTATTGTCTCTCTTCTATGTCTCTTTTTGTTGCATCATGCTGCACCAGCTCTCCAAGCGGCCGCCTCTCCATGTGGCGAGCACTCCTGCACGGGCCAGCTCTCAGCTCGGGCCAGCTTGCTTCGTGGGCCGGCTCGCCTTTCACCAGGAGGACCCGGGAATCGAGCCCTGGACCTCCTATATGGTAGACAGGAGCCCAGTTGATTGAGCCACATCCACTTCCCCAAAATTATATGTTTAACAACACTATGAAATGCGTTCTTTCTTTCTCAAAGAGACATTACAGCTTTTTAACAAAATAGGGAAAAAATAACAGCTCTTTTTAATAAATGCAAAAATAAAACCTCTAATCACTAAGGGCATTTGACTATTTCTAGCCAAGTTCCATGTACTGAAATAAAAACAGCATAGCTTAATCAATAGTAGAGTTTTCTTCCTTTGTGACTAGCTTACTTTATATATTTACTTTATTTCTTATTTCTTCCTCAGAAAAGTTGTAGGTTTACAGTAAAATCATGCTGAAAGTACAGCATTCTCATATAAATCGCCCCACCCAGTGCACAGTTTTCCTCATTATTAACATCTTGCATTAGTGTGGTACCTTTGTTAAAACTGGTGAAACAGTATTATATAATTATATAGTCCACAGTTTACATTAGGTTTTTTCTGTTGTACAGTACTATGGCCTTTTAGAATTTTTTATTCTGGTAACATATATACAACTTAACCACTTTTAAATATATATTTTATATATTTTTTAATGTATTTGTAATTGTAAAATGTACATAACGTAAAAATCATTTAAACCATTTTAATGGACAATCTTTGACATTAGGTGCATCGACAATACTGTGCAGCTTTTACCACTACCTATTTCCAGACCATTTTCACCAAACCAAACCGAAGCTCATGCTCATTTAGCAAGAACTGCCCGCTCCCCACCCCCCTCCAGCCTGCTGCCACGGCTGCGCTGTCTCAGTGAACTTGTTTATTCTAAGCTTTTCATATAACACTAGCCTGTTTGCGTCTGGCTCGTGATGTCCTCAGGGCCCTCCACGCTGTGGCGTGTGCCAGCACCCCACAAAATCCTATCCCACCGGAGGGGTCCATGAGACTTGTCTGCCTGTCCACCTGCTGATCACCCTGGGGCTGCTCCGCCCCTTTGGCTCTTGTGGGTAATGCTGTGATGAACAGGGTGTGCAGGTGTCTGAGCCCTTCCTTTCAGGTTTTAAGGGTATCTTTGTAGGAGTGGAATTGCTGGTCATACGGTAATTCTGTGTTTAATTTTCTAAGGAGTCACCAAACCATTTTCTACAGTGGCTGCACCGTTTTTACATTCCTGCTACTATGTATGAGGGCTCCCGTTTCCCCACATCCTCCGCAACACTCGTTTTCAGTTTTTTTTTAACAATGGCCATCCTCCTGGGTGTGGAGTGCTATTTTGTAGTTTTTTTTTTTTTTTTTTTTAAGATTTTATTTATTTATTCATTTATCCCCCCCTTGCTGCTTGTGCTCGCTGGGTCAGCTAACCACGCCGTGCGGGCGGGCCTGCCTTCACCAGGAGGCCCCGGGAACCGAACCCGGGGCCTCCCATATGGTAAACGGGAGCCCCACTGATTGAGCCACAGCCGCTTCCCTATTTTGTAGTTTTAATTTGCATTCCTCTAATGGCTAATGATGAAGAATGCCTTTTCTTATACTTACTGATCGTTTGAATATCATCATTGGAAAAATACTCAAATCCTGGCCCACTTTTTTTTAAAATTTCTTGTCCAGTTGATTTTATTTTTAGATCTTAATTTATTTATTTGCACTTGCTGTCTGTTTGTTGTGTGCTGTCTGTGTCTGCTCATCTTTTTTTTTTTTTTTTTGGAGGCACTGAGGCACTGAGAACTGAACCTGGGACCTCCCATGTGGGAGGGAGATGCCCAATTGCTTGAGCCACATCCACTCCCTGCTTGTTGTGTCTCTCGTTGTGTTTCCTCATTGTGTCATCTTGTTGAGTCATCTTCTTGCGTCAGCTTGCCATGCCAGCCCCTCGCGTCAGCTTGCTGTCTTGCTCATCTTCTTTAGGAGGCACCGGGAACCGAACCTGGGACCTCCCCTGTGGTAGGCGGGCGCCCAACTGCTTGAGTCACATCTGCTTCCCTTGACCCACTTTTTTATTTGGTTGTATGACTTTTGTTTTTTGAGATGGAGGAGTTCTTTACATATTCTGGAGATTAAACCCTTATCAGATATATGGTTTCCAAATATTTTCTCCCCTTGTGTAGGTTGTCTTTTTACTTTCTTGCTCATATTCTTTGATGCAGAAAAGATTTTATCTATTTTTTTCTTTTCTCACTTGTGCTTTTGGCATAAAATCTAAGGATCCATTGCCTACTATAAGATTCTGAAGATACTTGATATTTCCCTGTTTTCTTTTTCTTTCTTTATTCTTAATAATATATAAATGTATTTTAACATGGTGCTTTTTTTTTAAACATATCAATTTTATTGGTACATATTAATAAAGCATACACAATTCATCCAAAGTGTACAATCAGTGATATTTGGTATAATCACATAGTTGCACATTCATCATTTCAATCATTATTAGAGCATTTTCATTATTTTCATAATAATAAAACACAAGAAAATTCACCTCTATGTTTTCCCCGTTGTACATAGCTGCTATTTCTGGATATTCTTGCACAATTCATTTATTAAGCATTTTTATTGAGATCTGTTCACATATCATATGAGCTATGCAAAAGGTATAATCAGTGGCTTTTAGTGTAATCACAATATTTGTGCATTCATCACCACAGAAAATTTTAGAACCATTTTATTACTCCAAAAAGAAAAACACAGGGGGAAGGATGTGGCTCAAATGGCTGGGTGTCCGTCTCCCATATGGAAGGACCTGGGTTTGATCCCTGGGACCTCCTAGTAAAAAAAACACACACAAAAAACAAAAAAACAATAAAAAGAAAAACACCACACATGCCTTCCCCAGCCCTACATAACCACTAATCTAATTTCATCTTTATAAATTGATTTATATTTACATTTTATATAAATGGAATCACAATATGTTACACAACATATTTAGTTCATATTAGCACAATGATACAGAATTTGTCCTTTTGTGTCTGGCTTGCTTCACACAACATAATGTCCTCCAGGTTTATCC
>JAKSZT010053987.1:1010706-1039356 GCA_026826555.1 Tolypeutes matacus
TTTTATATTTAGATCTTTGATCCATTTTGAGTTGATTCTTGTATAGGCAGTGGGATAGGGGTCCTCTTTCATTCTTTCGGTTGTAGATATCCAGTTCTCCCAGCACTATTTGTTGAAGAGACTGTTTTGTCCTATTAACATTAACTTGGTAGGTTTATCGAAAGCAGTTGATTGTGTAGGTGAGGGTATATTTCTGGATTCTCAATTCTATTCCACTGATCAATGTGTCTATCTTTATGCCAGTACCATGTTGTTTTGACCACTGTAGCTTTGTAATATGTTTCAAGGTCAGGCAGTGAAATTCCTCCCACATTGCTCTTCTTTTTTAGAATGCTTTTGGCTATTCGGGTGCACTTACCCTTCCAGATGAATTTGGTAATTGTCTTTAATTCTGTAAAGTAAGCTCTTGGGATTTTGATTGGTATTGCATTGAATCTATAAATCAGTTTGGGCAAGATTGACATCTTCACAATATTTATTCTTCCAGTCCATGAACACGGAATGTCTTTCCATTTGTTTAGGTCTTTTAAAATTTCTTTTAGCATTGTTTTGTAGTTTTCTGCATATAGGTCCTGTACTTCTTTGGTTTAACTAAGTCTTAGGTATTTGAGTCTTTTTGTTGTTATTGAAATGGAATTTTTCCCCTAATTTCCTCCTCAGATTGTTCGTTACTAGTGTACAAAAACATGACTGGTTTTTGTGTCTTGATCTTGTATCCTGCCACTATATTGAACTCATTTATTAGCTCAAGTAGCTTTGTCGTGGATACTTCAGGATTTTCTAAGTACAGGATCATGTCATCTGCAAACAGTGAGAGTTTTACTTCCTCTTTTCCAATTTGGATGCCTTTAATTTTTTTGTCTTGTCTAATTGCCCTAGCTAGAACTTCTAGTACAATGTTGAATAACATTGGTGACAGTGGGCATCATTGTCTTGTTCCTGATCTTAGAGGGAAAGCTTTCAACCTTTCCCCATTTTGTACGATCTTGGCTGTGGGTTTTTCATATATGCCTATTATCATGTTGAGTAATTTTCCTTCTATGCCTATCTTTCCAAGTGATTTTATCAAGAGAGGATGCTGGATTTTTTTCAAATGCCTTTTGAGCATTGATTGAGATAGTCATCTGATTTTTTTTCTTCAATTTGTTAATGTAGTGTATTACACTGATTTTCTTATGTTGTACCAGCCTTGCATACCAGGAATAAATCCTACATGGTCGTGGCATATAAGTCTTTTTAATTTTTTTATTATTTTTAAATTTTATTTCCATTCTGCAAAAAAATGGCTCCCTCGTCTGTTTGTTCGTTGTTTTTGCTCATTGTTTGCATTTGTTATCCGTTGTTTTTGCTTGTTGTCTGCTCATTGTCGGTTTATTTTTTCTTTAGGAGGCACCAGGAACCAAACTGGGACCTCCCATATGGGAGGCGTGTGCCCAGCTGCTTGAGCCTCCTTCACTCCCTGTAAATCTTTTGATATGTTGTTGGATTCAATTTGCGAGTATTTTGGTGAGGATTTTTGCATCTATGTTCATTAGAGAGAGTGGCTTGTAATTTTCTTTTCTTGTAGTTTCTATCTGGCTTTGCTATTAGGGTGATGTTGGCTTCAGAAAACTTATTGGGGGGAAATGGGTGTGGCTCAAGCGATCGGGCCCTCATCTACAATATAGGAAGTCCAGGGTTTGATTCCCGGGGCCTCCTGGTAAATGGCAAGCTGTCCCGAGCAGAGTGCTGGCCCACGCAGGAATGCTGGTGGCCAGCGCAGAGAGCTGGCGCAGCAAGATGACGCAACAAAAAGAGACACAGAGGAGAGGCAATAAGAGACTCAGGAGAGCAGGGAGCTGAGGTGGCGCAAGAGATTGAGCGCTTCTCTCCCACTCCGGGAGGTCCCAGGATCAGTTCCTGGTGCTGCTAAAGAGAAGACAAGCAGACACAGAAGAACACACAGAGCAGACAGCAAATGCAAAACAGCGGGTGTGTGTGTGGGGGCAATAAATAGATCTTTTAAAAAACAAAACTGGGAAGCGACTGTGGCTCAATCAGTAGGGCTCCCGTTTACCACATGGGAGGCCCCGGGTTCGGATCCTGGTGCCTCCTAAAGAGGACAGAGAGCTGGTGCGACAGGCAGGCGCAGCGAGCTGACGCAACAAGAGACACAAGAAGAAAAACATAATGAGAGACCACAGCAGAGCAGGGAACAGAGGTTCCCGGTGCCTCCTGACGAAGACATCGAGCTGACACGGCAGGAAGGCGCAGTGAGCTGATGCAACAAGAGACAGGGGGAGGAAAAGCATAATGAGAGCACAGCAAAGCAGGGAGCAGAGGTGACTCAAGCGATTAGGCACCTTCTTCCCACATCGGAGGTCCTGGGTTTGGCTCCCGGTGCCTCCTAAAGAAATTAGGGAGATGAACAGACACAGCAAGTGAAAAACAAGGGGCCAGGGAGAGATAAAATAAATGTTTAAAAGAAAAAACAAACTTGTTGGGTAATTTTCTTTCCTCTTCAGTTTTTTGGAAGAGTTTAAACGGGATTGATATTAATTCTTTTCAAAATGCTTGGTAAATCACCTATGAAACCATCTTGTCCTGGACTTTTCTTTGTTGGGAGATTTTTAAATTTTTTTTTTTATTCCCCCCTGTCCCCGCCCTCCCTGAGATGGCCCCCTCGTCTGTCTGCTTGTTTTCTGTTCGTTTTCCTCAGGAGGCACTGGGTCCTGTGTGGGAGGCGGGCGCCCAATTGCTGGAGCCACCTCCACTCCCCTGCTGGGAGATTTTTGATGACAGATTCAATCTCTTTAAATGTGATTGGTTTGTTAAGTTCTTGTATTTCTTGTAGCGTCACTGTAGCTTGTTTGTGCATTTCTAGGAATTTGTTCATTTCTTCTAGGTTGTCCAGTTTGTTAGCATACCGTTTCTCATAATATTCTCTTATGATCCTTTTTATTTCTGTGGGGTCAATCCTAACTTCCCCCTTTCATTTGGTTTTGTTGATTTTCTCTATTTTTGTTGATTTTGGTTTTGTTGATTTTCATTTTGGTTTTGTTGATTTTCTCTATTTTTGTGTGTGTGTGTTCTCCATTTCATTTATTTCTTCTCTAATCTTTATTATTTCTTTCCTTCTGCTTGCTTTAGGGAATGGTTTGCTGATTCTTTTTCTAGTTTCTCTAGCTGTTCAGTTAAATCTTTGGTTAGTTCTTTCTTCTTTTTTAATATAGGCCTTTAGTGCTATAAATTTACCTCTCAAGACTGCCTTAAACTCACCTTCATATTTGAAGGACAGTTTTGCTGGATAAAGAATTCTCGGCTTGGGAAACGGATGTGGCTCAAGAGGTTCTGCGTCCGTCTACCATATGGAGAGACTGGGGTTCGATCCCCGGTACCTCCCGGTAAAAAAAAAAAAAAAGAATTCTCGGCTGGCAGTTTTTCTCTTTCAGTTTCCTACTTGTATCATGCCACTGTCTTCTCACCTCCATGGTTTCTGATGAGAAATCTGCACTAAGTCTTACTCAGCGGCCCTTGTATGTGATGGTTTGCTTCTCCTTTGCTGCTCTGAGAATTTTCTGTCTTTGATGTTGCCATTCTGAGCAGCGCATGTCTTGGAGCAGGTCTGTTTGGATTTATTCCTGTGCCTCTGGGCTGCTGTGCCACCTTGTCAGGCCCTCCATTCCCTCTTGTTTCCTTGCACTGTTTCTCTTCTCCATCATTCTTGCCATAGCTTTGTTGATTTTACTAGTCTTCTCAGAGAACTGTCAGCCTTTTTGATTTTCTTTATTGTATCTTGTCTGTTTCTTTAATTTCTGCTGCTGCTATATTCTTTGGACAAAGTTTTGTTCGTTTACTATCTTCTTATGCTGGACACTTAATTTCTTTGCTTTTAGCATTTCTTCTTTTCTTATATAAGCATTTAATGCTCTAAATATCCCTCAAAGTACCACTTCAGCTGCTACTCACAAGTGTTGGTATATAATGTTTTCATTCCATTCAGTTACAACTTTTAATTTCTATTATGGTTTTTCCTTGGCCCTGTGTGCTCTTCAGGGGTGCATGTGTGTTTATTTGTAGATGTGCTTCATGTTCTCTTTGTTTTTTTTTTTTTTTTAAATATATATTTTAAAAATTTATTCCCCCCTTGCTGCTTGTGCTTGCTGTGTCCATTTGTTTTGCGTTTTTTTTTTTTTTTTTTTTTTTTCTGCGTCTGCTTGTCTCCCTCTGTTGCGTCATCTTGCTGCGCCAGCTCAGTGTGCCGCGCGGGCGGGCTTACCTTCACCAGGAGGTCCCGGGAATCGAACCCGGGGCCTCCCATATGGTAAACGGGAGCCCCACCACTGAGCCACGGCCGCTTCCTTCATGTTCTGTTTGAACACGTTGCTTGCACAGCCCGAGCCATCCCCACTCATTGCTGGAGAGGTCACGGTGGAGCAGCTCGTGTGGCCCCTGGACAGGACAAGGCTGTAACCGCTCGCTCTGAGGCGCCGTCTCAGAAGCCAGGCTGGTGACAGGGCAGTCAGCTCGCCCTGCAGCCTGTTGGCCGACAGCGCGTCGGGTGCTCCTGGCGCCGCCGCCTCCCTCAGCACACGGCTCCGGTGCCCGCAGTGCTCCTGGCTGCCCTGGGCCACGCCTGGCCCCCGGCAGGCTGTGTGCAGGCAGGGCCTGTACAAGGCTGAGTTTCTGTCTCCCCGTGGCCGAAAGACGAGCTCTTTGTTTCATTTATGAATGAGGAAGAGCGTATACTTTGCCCTTTACTTTGTCTGTGGCTTTGCCTGTTTGTATCACTTGCTCACCTTTCTACTGGGACTTCAGTTTTGATTATTGAGTCCTATGAACGCTTTGATACTCTGGGTATTGCAGATGTTTTCTTCTGGAGCCTTGCATTTTGAGTTTGTCTTTGATGCTTTTTCCTTTAGAAGATGTAAATTTCATGTGGTCTGACCTGCTCTTTTTTTTCCGGTAGTATCTGGGTTTCTTCTTTAGAAAGCCCTGGTGCTTTCAGGGCGTTTGGCTGATTTTACTCGTGGGAAATAAGCGGCCCCCTTTCTTCTCCCTGCACAGAGGCCAACGCTGCTCAGCTGGCCCCGGCGCCCCTCTGGTCGCGGCGCCCCTGCCGGGCCCGGAGCTGCGGGTCCCGCGCGTTTGCTCTGGGTGCTGGTGGGCTCCCCTGAGCCTTTTGTTCCTGCCTTTGAGAGAGGGGGGTGGGCTTTTCCCGCGACCAGGAGCCGCAGCTGCGTGTGGGCCCGTGAGGTGGGCGTGCTTTCCGCCGCTCGCCGTGGAGCGCGCACTGCCTTTCTGACAGTGAGCTGCCTGGCTCGGGGCTCTGACGGGTGTGGCTGAGCTGCTCGTCCTGCTTCTAGCAGGGGCTTCCGCAGGCCGGTGGGAGGATGTGAGCAGCAGGGCTAGGTGACTCCTTGTGGCCCGTGCAGGCCCAGAGGCCAGTGTCCTGGGGTCGGCAGGACTGCTGGCCACACTCAGGCCCAGGTTAGCTGGTTTAGACCTCCCTGAAATCGGAGCCAGTGGGACCCAGTTTTCAGCTCACAGCACAAAGCGCGTTTTTGGGGCCGAGGGCATGTCTAGACAGACGGGTCCCCTCGGGTGAAACCCGAGAGCATTCGGACTGTGCAGCCCACGCCAAACCGCTGGTCACCACCACCAGTTTTAAGGCCACTGGTCAGTGCAGGCGGCCTGAGAGGCCCTGTGGGCTGCTGTCCTCCTCCTCAGCGCCTGCCCAGGTCCCTAGCGCCTGCACACTCGCTCTTGCAATCTGGCTCGCTCCCCTTGGCTTCCAGGTGCCGGCCTCCTTCCTGCTGCGTTCCGGGCGAGTCCCCAACCAGTTCCGCCCCTTGGCTCTCAGGATGAGCTGCTCCTCGACATGCTGCCAGGGGTGCCGTAATGGCAGAGTGCTGCGTGCTCCTGGTGCAGACGGCGCGGGGGTGTGGAGACCCCAGGTGGTGCACCGGCCGTGGCCCTCCTCCTCTGGTGCCGGCTGCGGTGCAGCTCAGCCACCAGCCACTCCTTCAAGCTTTGTCCACACCCCCACTGTCTGTCTTTTGCTTTTTATTTTTTAGGTACCAAGGCAGGGATGGAACCCGGACCCCTGTGTGGGAAGCCGGCACTCAACCACGGGCCACACCGGCTCCCCTGAGTTGGTTTTTTCATTTGTTTTGCTTGCTGTTTGTTTTTGTTTTCAGGAGGCTCTGGGAACTGAATCTGGGACCTCCCACTTGGGAAGGGGGCGCTCAACCGCTCTAGCCACCTCCACTCCCAACTCCACGGCCCCTGGCTTCTGGGCCTCCGCCTGCGCACCGCTCCTCTGCTCTCACTCGTCGACTCGGGCTGCTTCCCGTCAGCGACCACGGCCTCTGCCTGCACTGGGGGCTCAGCTCGGGGCTTGTCTTCCTGCTGCGGGGGCTCTCTCCCCCTCTCGCGCTGGGTTGCGGCTTCTCGCTCCTTTCGCTGGTGTCCCCGTGTGGCTCTGTCTTCGGAGGTCTCAGGACCTGGTGTGTTGGTGATGCTTTCTCTTGTTTGGCACCACTGGTGCCCTGCAGCCTTCGAGAGCCTTTTCTGTCTTTTCACGAATTTGGGGGCTGACGTGAGGCAGGTGCTGTGCGCACAGCTTTCCGCCTTGATGCTCCTCCCACCAGGACGTCGCTGCCGCCGAGTAAGGCACGGAGAGGACGCAGCCCGGGCTTCTTCGACGAAAGTGCCGTGTGTCTGATTGTGCCTTTCTTCCCCCAGAGTGGTCCGGTACGGCTTTTTGTACCCTACAAAAGGCGCAAGAAAGAAAATGAAATGCCCACAACTCCAGTTAAGAAGGATTCTCCCAAAAACATCACGTTGCTTCCAGCTACAGCCGCTGCCACCTGTGAGTCTTAGTGGGCACAGCAGTGCTCTCACTGAGGGGTCCGTCGTGCAGGCTGACCGCGTCAGCATGTGTCTTCCTTCCCCGTGGGATTCAAGCGAATGTGTGGGGCTGGAAGGATGGAGACCACGCTGCCCCTGCCTTTAGCGACTTGCTCTCAAGTCTCGCTGTGTCCTGGGAGCCTCTGGGCCTGGGAAGGGTCTCCTGCCTTTCGCTCTCTTCGTTCCCCCAAGAAGTGACCCCACGAACTGGGACGTCACCTGACTTACGCTCGGCAGTTTCCCTGGTGCTGAGAGCAGTGCGCGGCAGGTTCGGCAGGCACTTCCTGACCGGGCGACTCCGTCTCCAGAGCGCATCCTCATGAATGTTTCTAGTGAAATGGATGAGGGCGGCCGAGTGCCTGGAGACCCCCTTGCCCACTCACTGCCTGCCCAGCTGCCCAGGAGTCTTCAGAGAAGGCTTTCTGGTCTAGACTTTCTCTGCTTTTAGATTTAGCAGCTTTCAAAATGCTCTTGTTACATGTAAAATAGATGCAGTTGTTTGGGAAAAAGGAAGGGAAAAAAAAAAAAAAAACCTGGCTTTTTATTTTAACCACAAAATGGGTGAAGAAGATTTAGGGACTGGGAATATGGCAGCAAGTCTCAGTGTCGGTGACAAGCCTGTGCTAGTGAATCTGGGTTTTGAACTTACAGAGCACGTGCCCTCTGAGATGCCTGCTGCCTCACTCGTCCCGAGCTCCGTGGGTGGGTGTAAGTCACAGAGGAGCCCGGGGCAGTGTCGAGCCTGTGGGGGCTGGCTGAGAGCTCAGGGCAGGAGGCCCCCGGGCCTTCAGCAGCAGATGCTTCGTCTTCAACATGGAGGAAGATGTTTCCTTAATTTAAACCACAAAGTGCCTTTTTCATTTTCTTTTTTTTTTTTTAAAGATTTTATTTATTCATTCATTTATCCCCCCCTTGCTGCTCGCGCGCGCCGGGTCAGCCAACCACGCCGTGCGGGCGGGCCCGCCCCCACCAGGAGGCCCCGGGAACCGAACCCAGGACCTCCCATATGGTACATGGGAGCCCCTCTGACTGAGCCACAGCCGCTTCCCCTTTTTCATTTTCTGACTCAGCGGTGCAGCCACACGTTTCAAAGCTCAAGCCTGTGTGGGCGAGTGGTGGGAAGCTCCCAGTGCTGCCGAGGGCAGCCGGGGCTCTGCGCCCCGCGTCCTGGCACACGGCTGGCATGTGGCTGGGTGGGCGTCCCGTGCGCATGCCGTGCTGAGCAGCCTTCTGCCCCGCAGTCACCGTGACCCCCTCAGGACAGATCACGACCTCTGGCGCGCTGACATTCGACCGGACATCCACTGTGGAGGCCACTGCCGTCATATCAGAGAGTCCAGCACAGGGCGACGTCTTCGCTGGAGCCACAGGTGTGTGTCTTAGCCCCAGCGCAGGGCAGGCTGCACCCCTGGATGTGCCGCCCAGGGCCACATGCACCGCTGTCCCCGAGCGAGTGTGAGTTGACCGGCAGCTGGCGCTGGCCTTGAGCAGGGCATGCCTGCTGGTAGGGGTGGCACAGGCGTTCGAGAGAGGCTTGGCAGCAGATGGGGCCTGGGGGAGCCAAGGCTGGGGCGGGTGGGAGGGGCATGGCAGGACAAGGGCCCGAGATGTCAGTAGGTGTGACCTTCCGAGTGGACGGCAGAGGCTTGTCCAGCAAGTCGCTCCCCGCTGAGGCAGTGGGTCCGAGCAGGGGTGAGCAGGGCGCAGGGTGCTCAGCCCAGAGGCCCTGCCTCAGGTCCTCACTGAGTGAGGAGGGGCTTGGCGGGGGCAGAGGATGGTGGGGGCCCACCCGCCTCAGGCCAGGGGTCCAAGGGCGACCCCGTGAGAAGGTTCTGGGGACAGCTGTCCTCAGGGAGAGCAGGAGGGGGTCGGGCCTCGGGATACATGGGGTGGGAAGGGGCAGGCATTTCAGACGGGAGTCTGCCTGGTGGTGGGTTCCTGGTCCCCAGGGCCAGCTCATCCCTCTGCTGGGTGGGGGGCTGTGGGGAGCCCTGCCCGGCTCCACTGCAGCTCGTGGATGTGCAGGTGGCTCCTGCCCTCTCTGGGACGTTGGCAGCATCCTCTGCCCAGATGCCAGAGCTGGAAATAGTTATTTGTGCATAGTTCAGTGTTCGGCTGGCCTGGATTCTGACCCTGTGGTTTAGTCAGGCGTGACTGTTTCATCCTTGTGTCGCTGGCTCTTTTGGACCAGGTGTGGGAAACACCATCTGTTGCTGAA
Source organism: Tolypeutes matacus (assembly GCA_026826555.1). Taxonomy (NCBI): domain Eukaryota; kingdom Metazoa; phylum Chordata; class Mammalia; order Cingulata; family Chlamyphoridae; genus Tolypeutes; species Tolypeutes matacus. The sequence goes on from JAKSZT010053987.1 coordinate 1,019,816, forward strand.
CCTGCCAGCTTCCTTCCTGGAACATGGCCACGGCAGCTTGTTTCTGCATGGCCTGCGGCTGCTTTGCTGCTGCAGCAGGGAGCGCACAAGCTGTGACCCCCACAGGAGCTGCACAGCCAGAGGCTCCTGGGTCTGCCGGCCCCTGCTGCAGGTCGTTTGAGCGCGAGAATTGCCTCATAAGGAACAGGCAAAGCTGGTTTTTATAATATATTTATTCCACCCAAATGTCCCAAGTATCATCAGTTCAGACCAACCTTGTTCCCGGGTCTCGTGAGACCCTGATCAGGAGCAGCTGCATGTTGGGGCAGTGCAGCTGCAGTTGCAGACGTGCCCTTTGCAGCCAGCCATGGCCCGTGCTGCCCTGCCTCTTCCCCCACAGTCCAAGAAGCAGGCGTGCAGCCCCCGTGCAGGGTCAGCCATCCAGAGCCTCACTACCCCGGGTACCAGGACAGCTGTCAGATCGCGCCATTTCCAGAAGCAGCGTTACCAACGTCTCATCCTAAAATAGGTAAGTTTGAAAGAAATCACCCTCCCGGCAGGTGGTCACCCTCAGAATTGCTTCTTACAAAAGAATTTCTGAGTAAAGTAGGGAAATAGGGTTTACTTTGTGTGGGGTTTTTTTGGTGATGCACTAGACAAGGGCTGGCAGTGGCTGCCCAGTGCTTCCGTTGGTAAATAAAGCTTTATTGGTTTTCAAACACCTGTGGCTGCCTTTGCTGCTGCAGCAGAGTTGGGTAGCAGTAACGGTCCATTTGGCCACGTAGCCTGAAACGTTGACTGCCTGGCGCTGCACAGGAGGGGCTGCCCCCAGGCAGGCAGAAAGGTGGGTTGCTTTCACGGCTCATAGCTTATTTCTTTTCTTAAGAAAGTTGGTTGCTAATTCCTAACACACACAAAAAAACTTAAAGATTTAGTAATTTTAATGTTTTCTTTCAATGAAAGTCCAGTACAAAATAAGTGTAGACATTTTGGAGAATACAGGGAGGGGGAAAGAAGAAACACCGTCATCTGTGGGCCTCCCCAGAGCAAGGCCGAGCTCGCCTCTGCAGCGCGTGCCCGGGGCTTTCCCTGGCCTGAGTCTTGGCCACGGCCGTGATGTGAGCTGGGGGTGGTTTGAGGGCCACGGTGTGGGGCTGGGCCCCAGGAGCCGGCGGCCTGGCAGGACAGCCGCCTGTGCTGCCCCTTCCTCACCAGGTGTGACCCCTGCCCACAGGACGCAGTGGGAAGGCAGCGAGGGCGTGCCGGGAGCCTCCACTGCCCCGGTGCTGTGGCAGTCGCCTTCGCCACCTTCGGGGCCTTTGGGGTGTTTTCTCTTTTTGTGTCCTTGTCAGTAACGTTGTTTTGAATGTTTTTGATATATAAAGACTTTTCTATATTTTGTGTTTTCCAACACACTGTGAATTCACCTTTTACCAACAAACTCTACAGTTGTATGTTAGGTGACACGCGGGCTCTAGCTTCCCGCGTGTGCCCGTGCCACGGGCACAGGAGAGCACCGCCTCGGGGCCCAGGCCCTGAGCACCGCGTGCTCGCGCGTCCACGAGTAGAGGGACCAGCTGGCGGGTCTGGGCGGAAAGGGTGTGGGTGCACATTGTGCTGGTTTAGGCGTTTCAGAGTAAGAGCAAGTGTGGCGGCACGACTCCTCGGAGTGCTAGTGCTTAAGCCCCTCGTCCGTTCAGCATGTTAATAGGCAGCCGCTGTCTCCCACCCACCTCTGGGGATCTCTTCTCGAAGACTGAGGAGGGCTCCTTGTTGCACGTTCTCAGCCCTTGGTGCGCTGCCCTGTGCTGGCAATGGCGCTCTCCGGCGTGTGCCTCTGATCTAGCCCTCACCCCCTTCTCTCTGCCCAGCATGTGGCTCAGTGTGCGGCTTCCAGAAGGCCCATGACTTCTTGCTTCATTAAATTTTTTAAAATTTTGAAACAATCTCAGATTTACAAAGAAGTTACAAATGCAGCACAAACAACTTTTTTTTCTCCCTAAACCATTGCTGACACAGTCCCAGAATGCTTTCGTGTGCATTTCCTAAAAACAGCTCCCTTTGTTGGAGAAGGGGCTTCAGAAGGCAGCTCTGGCCCTCGCAGCAGGGGGCTGGGGCCGCTTGTTCCTGGCTCTGGAGCACTGACGTCCGGGGGCTCCGCACTGGGCCTTGAAGCTGCCTCGGTGGCAGCACTGACACAGGGAGGCGGGCAGGTGCTGCAGCTCAGGCGGCGCCTGGAGGGCTGGCTGGTCCCGTCACAGCACACCCTGGGCGCAAGCGCCTTGCCTTTGGGGTGCCCGGCCCTCCGTCTCGGAAGTGTGTCTATTCTCCATGAGCTTCGCTGCAGTGGGCGAGCAGCGCTCGCGCCAGCACACCGCAGGGGCTGTGCTTTTCCCCCTTTCCATGTTTGTACTCGCCCTTGCTGACGGTGAGAAAGCTGACTCCTTGTTCCTGAACGTTCTCACTCCGTCCGCTCCTCCATGGGTAACCGCGGGCTGCTGGAGGGCGTTCTGTGTGAGCGGAAAGAAGCTGGCGGTTGTGTCTTGTTGGGGTTGCTGTTGATGGGCCTCGCCTGGGCCGGCGCTGTCGTCCCGACCGCCTTCATGGCTGATTCCACGGATGCTTCACGGCTCGCCCTGCCTGGCTGGGGGTTTCCCTGCCATCTGTCTGTCTCCTTGGTGACTACCCAGTGCCCAGCATGGCATTGACACGATCTGGCTTTTATGGAAGCTTCCGGTGGAGACCTGTGCATGTGTGGATCGTCCCCCCTCCGGGAGCTTCTGGAGAAGAGCAGGCGGCAATGCGCTGTCCGTCACTTCCTTGCTTCCCACCATTTGATGAATTTCTGATTGAGGGCTTTTAAAGGTAGGAAATGTTTTAATTTCTTGTTTTATTTTGCTTTCAAAATATTCTAGTGCTGACACCTCTCCCTGCCTTGGCGGCCCCACCATCCACGCCCACCAAAGCCGTATCTCCCACAGTGGTCAACGGGCTGGAGATGTCGGAACAGCGGAGCTGGCTGTACCTGGAAGAGATGGTCAACTCCTTGCTCAATACGGCACAGCAACTGAAGACGCTGTTTGAGCAAGCCAAGCAGGCCAGCTCCTACCGAGAAGCTGCTGTAAGCCACGCAAAGATGCAGGCTGACGCCGAGAGAAAAGAGGTAACGGAGGCACGAGCCCGGGCACCGGTGCCACGGTTTACGCTGGCTGTGTTGATGGCCTTCAGTTTGCTCTTGGGACTGGTTGAGTGATTTTACCTTTGTTTCCAGAGTCAACTTTCCCACCTTTCTGGGAAAGGCAGATCTGGAGAACCATTGACAAATTCAGTGTTTCTGATAGCTAGATGGCAGCTGCTCCGGGTAGGTGTCGGTGGCTTTAGTAAATAAGATCAGTTTATTTCAAAAGAGGAGAAACTGTCACGCACACTATCCGTAAATTTTGAACACTTGATGGTTACAGACGCTTTATACTTTGTCTTCGTGTGGTTAAAATGTGACCGAGGCTTTATTAAGCTTGGAGAACGGTCACTTGTGTGTCTTTGAGTAACAGTGGCCTTCAGGGTCCTCGCGGCCAAGCCCCCTTCTCCACCTGGAGCTGCAGGACGCCTCCCGCTGGGGGCTGCGGCTGCCCCACTCTCGGGTCAGACACTCCCCTCAGCCTCGAGTACTGCAGCACCAGCGTGTTCACCGGGCCCCTTTGGGGGGGGGGTTTCCACTGTGTGAGGGCCTGGGTGGCGTGGGGCCTAGACCCCCTGCTAGTAAGTGGTCAGCGTGGGCCACCGCCAACAAACCGAAGATGAGACGCGGGAAAGCAGGCTGGACAGAGGGCCGTGGCGGCTCCGCGACGCTCTGCAGCGTAAGCCCGGCCTGGGAGGTGCCGTGTATCAGGGAATTGGGGGAGCAAAGAAGAGGAGTGGGAGCAGTCTGCTCTACTTGACACATCGCAGGGGACTTCAGAGGTGGAGCTTTGAAGGCTGTAGAACAGAATAGTGGTGAATTTCCTCAAGGTCAGCTTGTTCAGTTATGGTAACTGTGGATTTGATTTTTAGACAAAAATCAAATTGATATTTTTCAACCAAATCTACATAAGAAGCTTAATTTTTCTCAGTCCTTTTTTTTTAATAGATTAGAGGAAAGAAGAGATTTTTAGGTTCTTAATTTTCTTAATACCTGATTACTTTGTTTTCAAGGAAGAAAACTATTGTTTCTACTCCTGAAAAAATAAAAGGTAATTGATAAACACTTTTTTAAAAGGTATAATTCCAAATTCCATACTCTGTGCTGACATTTTTAGAAATGTTTAGCATAATGTTTTTTAAAAAACCCTAATCCTATTATCCAAAGATAACCACTGTGGACAGTTTTCTGTGTCCCTGTGATGTTTTTTCATTGAGGTGAGGTTTACCTGCACTGCCCTGCTTGGATCTTAAATACACAGTTCACTGAGTTCTGATGAACGCACGTATCCAGTGATAATGGCTAACATTTCCATCACTCCAGAAAGCCCCATCTCTCCCTCGCCCAGCTACTCCATCTTCTTGCTGTCTGCAGTGGGCACTCAGCCCATCTGGTGGGCTTTGATTGCAGTCCTCACACACTTGAGATATGGATTTCCATTTGGCTCTGGTAGCTGTCTGAGTCCAGTCAGGAGCTGGAGAGCCATGCAGGTTAAACAGGGAAACTTAATCATGACAAAAATCAATTGATTGATTAAAAGTAACTACAAGATAACCTATAAACTATGCTTACTGGACATTGCAGGTTTTTTTGTTTGTTTGGTGTTTTTTTTTTTTTTTTTTTTTTAATTTTTTTTTTATTTACCCCCACCCCCTCGTTGTTTGCACTTGCCATGTCTGTTCATTGTGTGCTTGTCTTCCTTTCAGGAGGCACCGGGAACCGAACCCGGGACCTCCCATATGGGAATGAGGCGCCTAATCGCTTAAACCACCTCTGCTCCCTGCTTTTTTGTATCTCATTATGTTTTCCTCCTTGTGTCTTTTGTTGTGTCATCTTGTTGCAGCAGCTCGCTGTGCCAGCCCATCGTGTCGGCTTGCTGTCCTGCTTGTCCTCTTTAGGAGGTACTAGGAACTGAACCCGAGACCTCCCGTGTGGTAGGCGGGAGCTCAGTTGCTTGAGCCACATCTGCTTCCCCATTGCAATTTATACATGGTAGTGACTCTGGATTCTGTTGGATCCTTTAGCTTTCCCTGAAGCGTGCCTTGTTTTCACAGGCAGTTAAATTACTGGCTGATCCTCTTGAGCTGGTGGAGGCTCCGGTTTTGCATTTTGTTAGGGCAGGTCTACTTTGGGGTTTCCTTCCGTCTGGCACACCCTTAAACCTGGATCTGAGAAGGAGTGGCCTTTCTGGGTTTCATGTAAGGCCTGAGGTGTTGTCTAGGTCCCTCTCCCTTGGTGGAAGTCCCACTCCAAACCCTTCCTTCCTCCCTGTGGATGGAAGCAGCTTAACGCCTGCTCAGCTTTTTCCATCTTCCAGCGGTTTGCTGCTGGGCTCCTGGGACTCCTTCAGGGATCAGAAGAGGGTTAGAGGAGAGTTTAGCTGACCCAGGGGCTTTTCCCTTTAAGCGCTTTCCTTCCCAGCATTTCTTCCCTCAATTTCCAGCCACTCTGGCAGCCCCCACTTTGGTGGTCTGACCCCCAAGCCAAGAGGTCACTTCCTGCTTGAGTTGTGGCCACTCCACTCTGTGGGATGAGCCGGCCCCAGTGGAAAAGCCACCATGTTAGCCTGCAGAAAAATCATTCAATTGTTCTTCCGCACTTAAGGATCGACACTCTAAATACTGAGAAGTGTGCTAGACGTGAGCTTCCGTCGCCTGTTCATAGGTCATTGCTGACATGGGCATAAGGTCGCTCATGCTCTTGAGAGTGTATGACCAGGAGACTGTGTGAGCCGCTCTGACTCCTGAAATGCCGGGATGAGCATTCCCAGTGCCAGCTAGTGCACAGTCAGCATGTGGTCCAGGGGAGCACGGCTTTGAATATGGGTTTGTTTTTTTAGATGATCCTAAAAGGTAAAATGCAGTTAAAATTTTTACATCTAGTTTTAATTATTAGCTTGCTTCCTGTATTGTCTGAAAGGAAATACTGTCCATGATTTGCTAAGCAGTTTAGTTCATATCCCAGAGGCACAGGATTTAAGGGCCAAAGAGAACCTGAGAGGTAAGGTCTATTCCAGTTTTGCTTTGGTCTTAAATCCAGATTAATAGAAACTCCTACACAAATGATCAGAAAGAAGTGGCACTTAGTTTTGATATTCCTAAAGTCTGTTCTGGCTTAAACAGAAGAAAATCCCGTTTTCTGCTCTGATCAAATGGAGCCTCTGGGGGAAGTGGGCGGCAGGCCTTCCTGGGGTCTCAGGTGGTCCGTCGTTAGTAGTCCACGCTGTGCCCCAAGTTTCTGTGTGGTCTCCATTTATAGATTCGGGGATTTGATTGGAGTTTGCCTGAATTTCTGTTTTATTACAACTCCAAAGAGAATCTTGGGTGTTTTACGTTTATTATATGAAGGAAAGTCTCTTTTAAGCAAATTAACAAGTTGCGCTCTGCCCTGTGGAAAACGTGCTGTGCTTGCAGCAGGCAGCTGCCAGCTCCGGGCCAGCTGGGCAGGTCCTTCGGGTGAGGGCTGTGTGCGTCCTGCGCGGCTGGCAGTGCGCCTAGGAAGGCAGAAGGCGATCCGTATTGAAGGCAGAAGAGTAACTAGAAACCCCCGCCGGGGTGTCGTGGGGGGTGCTGGCAGAGGAAGCGCGTGGGCAGGCATCGTGCTCCACCCTCCTGGAGACAGGTTTGCTGACACCCCAGTGTTTTTAGAGTACGGTCTTCAGACGGGCTCCTTCCTGGCTCCCTTCCCAGCACTGCCTTGAGGATCTCTGCCCCTCCCTCCCCTTGACCCCGAGGCTCCAAAGGCAGGGGGCCGGGTGGACCGTGCTTAGGCTGGGTCTCGGCGACAGGGATGGAAGAGGAAACTTGCCTTACTAACGTTTGTGGCCCCTTCATGCACAGGCTAAGATTTAAGAGTAATTTAGACAGATTCCTTCCTGCTATGAAAAATTTAAAAGGAAGACTGGAATGAAAATGAAAGTCGAAGGAACTCCACTAGGGTGCTTTTCACACCGGCAGGCACCGCAGTGACTTTGGGAGAGCAGGCGTGTGCTACCAGGAGAGTGGGCTGCTTGGCTTCCCTCACGGGAATTCAGTGCACTTGCAGCCGCTGTCCTGTGCACCCGGCACGGAGAGGGCCAGGAGCAGGATCCTGCCACACAGTGCGCAGCGCGGCCCCGAGGCTCTGGGTCCTGCCGCCCGCTCAGGCGGGTGCTGGCGTCCACACCCCAGAAGCCAGCCGGAGCTCTGGTGCCACTGGGTGGCCAGGTCCCCACCCCGAGAGGCCGGGCTTTGTGTTTTATTTGTAATTTTATGTATTTCTAAGAAAAAAATGCTTCAGATGCCTTGTTTGGTAGAAGAAGGCACGAGGGGTGGAGCCGACACCGCCGTGCCTGCCCCACGCGTCCAGCACGCGTCCAGCACGCGTCCACATTCTGTGTGTGAAAGTGCCTAGAACTGTCCAGAGCCATTTGTGTGGTTCCTCTGAAGCTGCAGACTTAAGTAACTTTTCTCAACAGCTGAGCCTGGGCTTCAGGGAAGCCACGTGAGATGAACCTGCCCCTCGTTTCGGTTTGACTGACAAGTGGGCCGCACCGACCGCCCTGTGCGTTTCAAACACACTGAATCTCATTCTCCAGTTTTTATTGATGGCGTCAAAGGAAATTTGTATGGCTTACAGAGAAAACCAAGCTATAAACTTAGTTGTAAATAGGGGGAAATAATTTCTTCAAAGGCAGAAATGCTAGGGAAAGATTTAAATATTTTCTGATCTACTCTGTTTTATGCATTTGTTAAACGGGGCTTATTTAAGCTCTTTTCATGGAAGGCTGTGGCAGACTACTTTTGCCTTTTCTTTTCTTAGTGGCATCTTAAATAATGGAGTCTGTAACTTAGGGGAACCAAACGTGCCGACAGGGCCCCAGGCCTTTCTTTCCAGAGCACAGAACTCTGTTGGCGCAAGGATAATCGAGGAATAGGTAGAGCGGAAAGAGATGATGGCCTGTTATTTGCTCAGAGATGGTCTTTTGTATAGAGCCGAGTTCTCTGCAGCTTTAAAACACAGATCACCTTTCCTCCAGTTTCCAATAATAGTTTCATCACTTCCTTCAAATGCTTTATCAGAAATAACTTTAGGCTCCATATGCCTATCAACAGTCTTTTCAGAGCAATCCAGGCCTTTTCCATCAAGCATCTCACAATTTCTCCAAAAAACACCCCTTACCTATTTATAAAACTATTCCGACATTTTTGGTAATTGCCAGCAGCACCACCTCACTCTCCTGTTACCAGTGTCTGTTTTAGTCAGCCAAAGCCTGCTGATACAAAGTACCAGAAATCTGCTGGCTTTTGATTTACTTGGGGTAAAAGCTCACAGTTCCAAGGCCATGAAAAGTCCAAACTGAGGCATCAGCAGAGATACTTTCTCACCAGAGTCAGTTACTGGTGAGCTGTCCAGCAACATGGTGATGCAAGATGGCGGCCGACCTCTGCAGGGTCTCCGCCTTCCCCTCCGGGCTCACGTCACCTCTTGAGCTGCCCTGTGGGCCCAGCCTCTTGGGGCTCCGTGCTTAAGCCGTCCTCTAGTCCTCTCCTGGCACAGGGCTTGTCTCTTAGGGCTTCTGTGCTTGCAGCTTAGCTGTGGGCAAAACTGGAGTCTTCTCTCCCACTTGGCAGCTCCCTTTCCCCTCTGTCTGCCTGTGTGAGTGAGTTTATATCAGACCCTGCCAGGGGTGAGGCTCAACCTGAGCCATGCCTCACTGCCAATGTCCAGTCAGAAGTCCTGAAGCAATCGCATCAGGTGAGCTGGTGAAGGTCCCGCAGCTGAATTTAATGCAGTCAAAGGGTGCCACACCCAGAGGATAGATGAGCTTATAAACATGATCTTTCTCTTTTGGGGATTCCTAAATAATCTCAAACTGCCACACCAGGATAGACCATGGCCTTTTTTCCCCCTTATTTTATTCACAAACCACATAATCCATCCAAAGTATACAGTTAAGGGCCCTCGGTATAATCACAGAGTTGTGTGTCCATTACTCCTCAATCTTAGAACATTTTCATTTCTCCTTCTGGAGAAAAACCTCATACCCCTTGTACCCCATTATCACCTCATAGCCTTGGTGAGTTGCCTTCACTACAGTTGGGGGAAAGGACATTGCAGTATCACTGTCAGCTATAGTCCCCCGTTTGCGTCAGGTGCGTTTTCTCATATGCCACCCTATTTTTAACCTGGTAACAGTGACGGGTGTTTGCCCTCCTTCATGGAGGGCTCTTGTATTTGTATTAACCACAGTCATTGTCCACAAGCTATAGAAAGGGGTGGACCCACCTCGGGAGGGGGGCTCCACAGAGGCTCCTCGAAAGTACCTGCAGCCATAAGGAGGGGCAGCAGTCAGTGCTGACAAGAGGAGAAGCAGGGTCCCTGCAGAGTGGCCCTGCAGTCGTCAGCCAAAGGGCGCTGATGCAAAATACCAGAAATCTGTTGGCTTTTATAAAGGGCATTTAATTTGTGGTAGAGGGGTCAGATGTGGCTCAACTGGTCGGGTGTCCGTCTCCCATATGGAGGGACCCGGGTTCGTTCCCTGGGACCTCCCGGTAAAAAAAAAAAAAAAAATTGGGAGGCGGCTGTGGCTCAATCAGTGGGGCTCCTGTTTGCCATATTCGGTTCCCGGGGCCTCCTGGTGAGGGCAGGCCCGCCCGCACGGCGTGGTTGGCTGACCCAGCAAGCACGAGCAGCAAGGGGGGGATAAATGAATAAATAAATAAAATCTTAAAAAAAAAAAAAAAAAAAAAAAAATTTGTGGTAGAAGCTTATACAGTTACCAGGCCATAAAGCATACCCTCCCCACGTCACACCCCCCCAGCCCTCCTGTCTGTCCTTGCCCCCCACTTGGCTGAGGTCCCCAGGGGGCTTGAGGGCACTCCATGCTGGGTGCCCCTCCGTTCCCGTTCCCCATTGGCTCTGTCTCCTTCCAGGTTTCTTTTCCCCTTGCCCATGGCTCCTGCTGTGCTCCCCCCACCGGGTCTGCTCCACCCTCTTGGCCCCCTCTGGTCACAGCCCGCCAGCCCCACCACAAGCCACCCTCCCACCCTGCAGCCCTGTCCATCCAGCCTCATGTGTCAGGGTCTCAGGCCCGTCTCCCGGCAGCCCTGGCCTCCCCGTGTGCACCCTGGCCTTGGCAGCCTCCTTGGAGCCCCACCTGGCACCGGCAGGTTCTGTGGCCCACTGTCCCCCCAGATAGGCCCCCAAGAGGGGCCACCTGGGGAGGGAGGCCCAGGGCCTTGAGCCAGGCCAGAGCATGGTGACGTAGGTCAGGACCGGGCATGTTTCCAGCAACTTGGTGCTCAGTCCCAGATGGACAGAGCCACGCTCTCCTGGCTCCTCCACGGGTGGACTGGCAGCCCCAGGACGCCCTCCTGGCCCCAAGGAGCCCCGCTGAGCCCAGGGCTCGGGCCCATCCCCAGGAGTAGCTGTGGAGGGTGATGCCTGAGGCCAGACAGACAGATGGGTAGGGCCAGGGCCTGTGGCCAGAACGCTGCCCACTGCCTGCCTACCCCGGCTTGCCCGCCATCCTGGCGGCCTCGTGCCTACCATGGCATCTGCCCCCACCCAAGACCTGAGCAACTTCTGAAACCTTTGCTGGCCCCAAGTGGACGTCTCTCTGGTTAGACTTTAGGTCTCCACTGCCCCCGCCCCCAGGCACGTCGTCACCTGAAGTGCAGGCAGGGCCCACTGGCTCGCACCTGCCGTCCTCTCAGAGATCGTGTTCCCTGAGGCGAGCGGATGTTGGCGTTTACTTTGTAAGAGTCGAAAAACCTCAGTCATAAGACGTTTTACGGAGGATGACACCGAAATGCAGAACAGGAGCGTAGAAGTTCACTGTCTGCCCATCTGTGCACGAACAGCAGCAGAGGTGGAGTCGGAGCAGAGGCACGCGGCTGCCACCTCACTCTGCGTGGCGCATCCAGCCTGTCTGCTTGGCAGGCAGCACGGTGTGCCCGCCTTGCGCCTCATTCGGGCGCTCTTCAGCCGGCCCACGCTGGCCCCCGCCCGGCGCTGCACCGGGGCGGCCTCTTGTGTCTTGGTGACCATCTGTTGACAGTGGCGCGCACGCCGTCAGTGCCGTTAGTCCCCCACGGAAGCCGGGCATCGATAACTTCATTCAGTGCGTGCGCTCCCTCGGGGCCGCTGGAGCAGCACGGAATGCACCAGCCCGATGGTGGCCGCAGTGCGCCCCGCGCCTGCACCTGCGCCCGCGCCCCCCAGCCCGCACCCCCCCAGCCTGCGCCCGCGCCCCCCAGCCCATGCCCCCCAGCCTGCGCCCACGTTCCCCCAGCCCACGACCCCCCACCCCGCAACTCCTCAGCCCGCGCTCCCATCATCAGGGGCTGAGGGAAATTGCTTGGAGTCGGGGAACAGTGTGCATGCGGGGGCCATGGGATCCGTCTTCCACTCAGTGTGTCTGAGCCCCTGACTGGCCGCTTGTCTTCTGCAGCAGTCCTGCGTCAACTGCGGCCGGGAGGCTCTGAGCGAGTGCACCGGCTGCCACAAGGTCAACTACTGCTCCACCTTCTGCCAGCGCAAGGTAGGGGCCCTCGCTACCTGCCGCGCACCTCTGGCAGGGGCGGGGGCGGCCCAGGTGCTGCGTGCCTGCAGGGGCCCTCCGCGCTGAGGGTCCATGCACCCACCTTCCCACCCATCCCTGGACACGGCATTGTGACAGGCGTCCCCTCAGGGCCGACGTGGTGAGCTGTGGCCGTGCGGTGATGGAGTCTACTTCCCAGCAGCTTTCAAGTGAAAGACTTTGCTTTCGACACAGTGCGTGATTTCGGTTTTCCTTTTTCGCTTCTTGGTTATTAAAGCAAGGCGTCCTTGTGGTAGAAAACCTGAGACGCCTTGGACAGCACAAAGACGGTGGTCTCAGGGCTCCTGCCAGCAGAGCCCCCGTGCCTGGTCAGGCCTCCCCAATCCAGCTCGCGCATGCCGTGGTCTTTTCCCAGAGGCCGCCCTCAGCATGGCTCAGGATGTGTTCACACAGCCGGGAGGGCTCCCCTGCACGGCTCAGCACGTGGGGTGCAGCCCCCACCCAGCCGCCGGCCCCTCACCCTCGCCTATGGCCTGTGCGAAGGGCCATTTCAAGCCTCGCTGTCCTTGTGGCGTCACAGACGTTGCTTTTCATAAGTGACACTGTGGGCAGATCCCTTGTGTGCAAATGTTTTTCTGCATCAGTGATTATATAGTTTAAATTCCTGAGAATGGAATCATTGGATCAGAGCGTCTGAGTATGTGACCCCTTAAGGTTCCTCTGGTTTATCTTTGACCTGATTTTAAATCACAGGAGCTGGATTTGGAGCCGAGGCCCTGGGGTGGGAGCACCCAGGCCCTGGGGGGACATCCTTGCAGCCCCAGCCCCTGCCCCGTGTGCAGACCCCCTGCTGCGCCAGGCGGCCCCGCTAACCGGCGTGTGCTCCGTTCCAGGACTGGAAAGACCACCAGCACCTGTGCGGCCAGTCGGCAGCTGTCACCGTCCAGGCAGATGAAGTCCACGTCACCGAGAGTGTGATTGAGAAGGTGTCCGTGTGAGGGTCGTGTGGCTGCAGCTCAGCAGCCCCCTGTGCCGGCCGAGGGCCAGCCCCACTGTGGGCCTCAGGTCTGGTCGGAGACCCTGTGAGGACTCCTGGGGGCGCTGAGAAGAAGAAAGCGAGGGGTGTGCGTGTGAGGGATGGCCGGGAGCTGGCTGGCCGAGTTGTCACGGACTAGTGAAGGCGCCATGGCGCCGGGGGCACCGCCAGGCTGCTGCCGACCTCCGAAACTGGGCTGGGCAGGCTCCTGCCGCCGCCTCTGGTGCTCTCTGCCCCTGAAGCGGGGTGTCCTGCCCCGGGGGCCGTTTGCTGTGCTGTGGCACACGTGCACCTGTGTCTCGTCTGTCAATAAAGTCGGTGTCCCCTCCCTGCCCTGGACGCTGGTCCCTCTCGTGCAGCCCTGGGGCGGGAGGGCGGGTGTTCGTTTCGCTGCCATCGGCCAGTATGCCAGGCACAGGCCGTGGAGACCTCGCCGGAGCCAGCCCCCGCCCCAGGCCCTCTACGGAGTGGCTCGGGGGGCTTGGAGGGGGCGCCGCCCCATGTGGTAGCCACTGTGGGCACCTGAGCCGCTGGCCGAGCGCCTCCTGGGCAGGCTCAAGGGACCCAGTGTCTGGTTTGCCGACGCCCACGACGGACGCCCGTCTGGAGGTGCGTAGAGACCACGGAGACCCCGTGAGCAGCGCGAGGGGCGGGCCCTGCCAGTTCCCGCAGCGGCGGCAGGCCCGCAGCTCCCTCCTCGGCACGTGCCAGGGGTCCGTCCCTTCAGCGCGTGTCACCTGGGCACCCGCAGGGCACAGCCCATGCCTCCTTCCCTTCTCGCCTCCGCTGGTCCCCACTGCCCTGTGCCACGGGGGTCCTGACCCCGGGGACGTGGCGGGAGGGGGCACAGGAGCACCGCAGCACTGGGTCCAGACACGAGGGCCTGGTCGCCACGCCTTGCCGTTAACAGGACCTGCCTCCCTGCTGACCAGGAGCCTGCGCCTCCCGCCCTGCCCCCGTTCCCTGCACCTGCTTGGTGGCTCTGCCTCTGTTGAGGACAGAAGGCGAAGCCGCAGGTTCTACAGCAGCCGCCTCTAGACGCGGCTCCACAGCAGCACGGCACCGCTTCAGCTGTGACACTTGCTGTTTCTGGGAGGCGGAGAGTGTCTGCCACGTTCCCACCACTTATGGGGGTGAAGAAGCCCCCAGGCTTGGGCTCCTGCCCGTTGCGGTGAGGCCCTGGCCGTCCCCAACACCCAGGGCTGGGGGACTGGGACACGGCGGCTGCGTTCCGCGGGCCCAGCTCAAAGTACCCACCGGGTACTCAGCGGAGCCCACCTGCCTTCAGCTTTGCGCTGCCGCAGCCCTTCAACCCAGTTCAGCCCAGTTTCCTTATCCTGCAGCCCGAAGCCCGTGGGCGCCTCAGGCCTCAGCTTAATGGTCTGATCAGCTGCCGCTGCTCAGGGAAACTTTTAGGCCCAGGAAGTGGTGTGTGGGGCCGCGGGCTCGGGGCCCAGGCCCAGGCCGCCTGGATGGCGGACAGCCTCTCGCTGTGACCCCACCCACCACGAAGGACCCTTGCGCAGGACGGCAGCTGCCAGCTGAGCTGCGGGCTTGGAGAGCGGCGTCTGCCGTGTCTGCTGAGGCAGGGGTGCTTTCTCAACCCCTGTCCCCCAGCAGTGCCTGGGGGTATGAGAAGAGGCCCCCACGAGGCTCCAGGACCCTGCCCAGCAGCGCCTGCGGGCAGGGCGTCGGGGTCCCACTGGCTTCCGGGGTCACTCGGCAGAGGCTGCAGCAGAGAGTGGATGTGCTGGCAAGACACAGGACGGGCATCCGTTGGTGCTGCCTCTCCAGGCAGGGAGTGTGCTGGGGGCAGCCGGCTCCTGCCCGTTGCTGTAAAGCCTCTCAGGACCACACATTTTGTTCCGGCAGTTCCCACGTTAACATCTAAGCACCGCCATCGGAGATGCGGTGGCGGCTATTGGAGGCAGGCCCTGCGCTGCGTCTCCCTCCTGACCCTCCGTGCTCAGCTGAGTTCCTGGGGACTTGCCCACGTGCCCCGCCCCAGGCCAGCTGGCCCTGTGCTGGCCCAGGTGCTCTGACCCGAAGTGGACCCGCCAGGGGCCCTGCACTGTGCCCGGCCGCGGGAAGCTCCAGAACACCAAGGCAGGGGCTGGTGAGACTCCACCCCGTGGCCTCCCTCCGTGGCCCGGCGAGCGGCCTGCACCTGCGCCTGCACCCAGCACGGCCGGCAGGGGCTCAGCCCAGCCTTCCAGCCCCTGTGAGTTTCCAGGCTACCCCTCTGAGGGGCCTCCCTAGGCCCTGGAGCTGCCCACTGCCCACCCAGTGTCTGCTGTGGCTGTCGCCCGGCAGCGGGGACACAGCTGGTCCTGGGAGTGCCCAGGCCAGCTCTGGGGGAGTGGGTGGGGGAGGGGCAGAAGTCCCACGTGGGGGCCATGGGCGCCCCTCCCCAGAGAGCAGGTGAGCACACTGGCCGCTGTCTGACCTCTCCACCAGGACTGTTCCAGACTGGGAGTGGGCAGCCCTGCGCAGACCCACCCCCAGGACAAGCCTCCCCCTGCAGTACTCGTGTGCCCCACACTCCCACTGCAGAGGGGGAAACTGAGTCCCGGAGGCCGAAAGGACTAGACTGCTGGCCCACGGGTGGGGCCAGGGGTCACCAGGGCTGCGTGGATCCGGCTCCCAGGGGCCCCCTTCCCCGCCCCCACCCCAGGAGCCTAATTAGCCCTACAGGCTGTCCCCTCCGCTTGCGGGGTAGCTGGGGGTCTGCCCAGCAGCGGGGCCGCAGTGCCTCGCAGAAGCTGGCGCTGAGGGCCGGGCAGGTGGCGGGTGAGCGCGTTGTTGACGTAGCCAAGCGCGGGGCACAGGCAGCGCCACGAGGCCAGCACAGCAGGACGAGGTCCTGAGGCTGGGACCCACCAGCCAGCCCGGGCAGGGCCCGCATGGCCTTGTGCTCCCTGCCAGGGAACTTGGCGCCGCCTCCTGCGGGCAGGCCACGGGGTTGGTCCAGGGGGCGGCAGCCGGAGCGGGCAAGGCCGGAAGAAGCACACGGGCCAGGAGACGACCTAGTCGCGGTCCTCCCGGCGGCACACGGCCTGGGTAGTGCGAAGGCGGAGGGGGGCCGCCCGTCCTCGCCGGTGGCTCAGAGGTTGGAGATGGAGGCGGTGCACAGCGTGGCGTCCACGGAATGAGCGTCGCAGAGGCCCGGGTGCAGTCTCCACATGCCGCCCTGCGCCTGGGCGCGAAAACGAGGGCGCAGCAATGACGCCAGTGTGGGACCGGTGGCCTTTCTGACCCCACTATATGGGGGAGCTCGGGAGACCGAGCACCTGAGGAAAAGGGCACGGAGGCCACCAGGAGCAGCTGGTGCCCCTGCCCCCCATAGCCTGGGCGAGGGAGTGGGGAAGGCCTGGGGGCACCCCTGGAGGAGGGGAAAGGCGGTGTCTGCCCAGAGGAGAGCGCCCGGTGGACTGGGCAGGCAGCGGCTAGACCTGGCGAGCTGCCACCACAGGCAAATCAGCCCCCACACGGACAAAGCCGCAGCGGCCCCATTCTAATCCCCTCCTGCCGATTTGGGACGGTTAGAGCTTAGGAGTCCTCCCGGTGACGACTGTCCACTACTCCTTCAAATCCCTGCGCGCTGCCCCCCCCAGCAGCCCAGGGCAGCGCAACCGCCACCCAGCTTTAAGCTGCTTTTCTCTGCCACAAAGGCCCAGCAGACCTGGCTGGCACCTTTGCGGACCACCCAAAAGCCAGACCTGTCCTCCCCTGCCCCCTCCTCACTGTCCGGCCCAGGTCCCCTCCAGGCACCAGGCGAGTCAGGGCGCAGGAAAGCCTCTTCCGTGGCATGTTCCTGGACAGACACAATTGTGGACCTGGTGTGGGGGGGGGGGGGCAGGGCGGGGGTCTAAACTTGCAGCTGCCTGTCACCCAGCTGCCTCCCTTGGGGACCGAATCCAGCCTTAGGTGGGCTGGACTGGTCAAGTCGCCGAGACACCGAAACGGGGTGGGGGTGGGGGACAGACGGCAAAGCGGGGCGCAGGGACCGGGAGGAAGGAGCCGGAAAGGTGCCGAGTGCAGGGTCCCGGCAACGGCCCCAGCCCCATGTTCCGGAGCAGCCACGAGCCCGGAAGGGGGCAGGCGGGTGGGTCCTCCGGCGGCCTTGCGGGACAGGGACACGGACTGCGAGGAACGGGGAGCTGCGGGGCACGGCCGCGTGCTCACCTCGGAGCAGACCAGGAGCGGCAGGGCCAGCAGGAGGTCGGGGCCGCCAGCCTCACGAGGTAGTGGTGGTGGGCGTCCGCCACGCTCACGCACACGAGCCGGGTCCCCGCGAGCACCGCGCCGATGAGCAGCACGGTCGCCGCGCTGCGGGTGTCCATGGCACGCAGGCCCTGTGCGCCCCGGCCCGCGGGAGCCCCGCCCACGAGTCGGGATCAGTCCCTGGGGGGCGCCTCGCCCACGCCCCAGCACGCCGACCCCGCGGCGGCTCAACGCGGGGCCCGGTCGTCCGCCCTGTTTTGCCCAACTCTGACTTGTGGGCGCGGCGGGGCCTGCGACGGCGCGAGCCGAGAGCACAGAGAGGCGCGCGAGTGTGGCGGGACCGCGCGCGCTGCGTCCGAAAAGCCGACGGGGGAGAAGGGACCAGGCCTCGGAGAGGCAGCTTCGGGGCCCGACGCGCGGGCACACCCTCCCGGGCCCCTCCACCGGCCTCGGCTGGGCGCCCCCTCCGCTTCTCGCGACGTCCTGAGCGCGCCGCGCCTACCCACCCTCTCCAGCCCGAGAGCGGCCTGCCGTGGCGGGCCCGGGCCACGCTCCGGCTACTCCCGCTCCGTGCGACTCCGAGGCCGGGGGTCTCCCGAGGGCTGCACGCCTCCTCCTGGGGGACCCCCGCCGGTCTCCGTGCGGTGAGCCAGGCCCAGGGACCCGCCTCGCGGGCACGCCTCGCAGCTCGCCCCTCCTTCACACCCCTCCCGATCCACATTCGGACCCCCGGGCAGTGACCCCAGGTCCCAGTCCAGGACCCAGCACCCCACCCCGCAGCAACCTCCATCTTCTGACCCCAAGGCCACGGGCTCTGGCCCTTCTCGCAGGCAGCCAGGCCCGTTGCGGAGGGGTCGCCGGCTGTGGTGGCCTCCCTGGCCCTCCATCGCCCAAGGCAGGAGATAAATGGTCAACCCAGAGAGCCCTGCGAGTCCAGTCCCCGCCGCACCTCCCCAAGCGGCGACCCTGAGTGCGCTCTGCGCCCCCCTGACCCTCGGGCGCTCCGCCGAGAAGTGGCGCCCCCCACAGACTATTGTGTAGTAAACACAAGCACAGGGAGCGTGTGCAGTTGCCGAGCCTCTGCGTTCCCCTCAGACTGGTGGTTTCACCCAAGTCTCATCTCCTTCACAGAGAAAAGAAGCCCCAAAAGGAGAACGCACCCACCTGTGCACTGGCATCCATTACCCCTCCCTCCCTGCTGCCCTCACCCACCCGCTGGTACCCATCGTGGCAGCCGCCAGGAGGCTGGGGCAGGAGGGCGTGCAGCCCCCTTGTAGGATGGACAGGGGCTTAGCAGAAGGAGGTGTCAGGACAGCGAGGACCTGTTAGATCCAGAACCTTCACCTTCGGTACTTTCTCCAGCCCTGCCACTAGAGGGGCTGCAGGGCGCCGGCCACCCCCCACTGCCGGAAGATCTGAGAGGAGCACACTCACTGTGGGCATTGGGTCATTGCCAGCCATCAAGGATATGGTCACAGATCGCAGAGGACAGAGGAGCCAGCCTGACAGGCTTTCAGGAGACAGCGTATTCAAGAGAAAACCGGGCCTCAGGAGGGGCAAAGCGCGGTGACTGCTGAGATGCGGGCATCTGCGGCCGAGGTGTGTTCAACCCCCGATTTCCTCATGCAGATCATTACGGAGGCAGGCAGGCGCTCTTCCTTCTGAAGCCAGGAGAGAGAACTCAATACAAGTGGCTGGGCAGTAGGACGTTTCTTCCCTCACAGGACAGAAATCCAGATCAGGGGTAGCCCAGTGGTCTCAAGTCAGCGCTAAGTGGTGAGTCCCAGACCAGCCTCTGATCTGGTTAAACCACCTCCTGATCCCCATTTGTCTACCTCCATTAGGAGGGTGAAAAAGCAAGACAGACTAGGAAAATCTAATATATGCAAGAACAAAGCAATAAAAATTTTCATAAAGGATGAAGATCCAGAATATATAAAGAGCTCTGTCAAATCAAGAAAAAGACATTTATTTATTTATTTACTGGATAAATATAAGTTTTTTAAAATCATACAATATATTACACAATATATTTGGTTCATAGTAACACAATAATACAGTATTTGTCCTTTTGTGTCTGGCTTGCTTCGCACAACATAATGTCCTCCAGGTTCATCCATGTTGCCATATGCTTTACGACTTCATGTCTTCTTACAGCTGCATAATATTCCATCGTGTGTATACACCACAATTTGTTTATCCATTTATCATTCACCTGGGTTGTTTCCAGCTTTTGGCAATGGTGAATAATGTGGCTATGAACATCGGTGTGCAGATGTCTGTTCGTGTCACTGCTCTCAGTTCTTCTGGGTATATACCCAGTAGTGGTATTGCAGGGTCACGTGGCAAGTCTATATTCAACTTCTTTAGGAACTGCCAGACAGTCCTCCACAGTGGCTGTACCATCCTGCATTCCCACCAACAGTGAAGAAGTGTTCCTGTCTCTCCACATCCTCTCCAACACTTGTAGTTCTCTGTCTTTTTAATAGTGGCCATGCTGAGAGGTGTGAAATGATATCTCATTGTAGTTTTGATTTGCATTTCCCTAATAATTAGTGATGTTGAACATTTTTTCATGTGGTTTTTTTTTTTTTTTTTTT
>JAKSZT010053988.1:7011-46393 GCA_026826555.1 Tolypeutes matacus
CCTCCAGGCTTTGCAGGTCCATTGACAGGGCACAGGCAGAGGGGACTCGGCATCACTCTTAAGGCCTGGGGCTCTCGGGATGGAGATGGGCCTTGGCTCCAGCTTCAAGCCGGCAGCTGCGTTAGCCCCAAACGAGAATCACCTGTCCTGAAGCTCTGAAGCCAGGTAGACTCCCCTCTCTGGCTGAGAGAGTCCTAGATGGCACCTCCTCCCGATAGAAGGCTGTTTCGTCTACACTGAAAATCCGCTGTTAGTGCAGCCGCCCTCTCCATGACCTCAGCCAGATCTCCTGGACCACGTGCTGCAGCTCCTGCATCAGCTCCTGCGGCTTCACCTTGCACCTTTATGTTATGGTGACGGTGTCTCTCCTTAACCTCATGAACAGCCTCTGCTCGCGTCACACTTTTCATCGGCAGCTTCCTCGCCTCTCTCAGCCGTCACGGAATTGAAGAGAGTCGGGCCTTGCTCTGGATTACGCTTTGCTTGATGGGGAGCTGTGGCTGGTTCGATCTTCTGTCCAGAGCACTGAAACCGTCTCCATATCAGCAATAGGCTCTTGGCCCCCTTATCAGTCACGTGTTCACTCGAGCAGCACTTCTCATGCCCTCCAGGAACCTTCCTTTGCGTTCTCACCCTGGCTTCCGGCCCGTCTCGGCCTCCGCCAAGCCTTCCTCACTGAGCTCAGTCGCTTCTAGCTTTTGATGTAGAGTGGGAGTCGTGTGACTCTTCCTTCCACTTGAACACTTAGAGGCCATTGCAGGGAATAGGGAGGCCCGAGGGGGGGGGAGCGACTGGAACAGCTGTTTGCGGAGCAGCCAGACACACACATTTATCGATTGTCGTCTTATATGGGCGTGATTCATGGCATCCCCAAATAATTAAATAGTGACATCACAGATCACGGATCACCGTAACAGACACGATAAGGGAAAAGTTTGAAATATTGACAGAATTACCTAAATGTGATGCAGAAACACAAAGTGAGCCCATGCTGTTGGGAAAATGTTACCGACGGACGTGGTCAACGCAGGGTTGCCACAAACCTTCAACGTGTGAAAAAACGCAGCATCTGGAGGCACAGTAAAGCGAAGCGCAATCCAATAAGGCGAGAAAGGCCATGGAGCCGCTGCCCGGCCACGTCAAGTCTGCCACGTCTGAGCCACGTGTGCTTCCTGCCTCGAGACCGACATACAGTGCCGAGGTCCCTAAACACACCCCTCGAATCCCCTCTGCTCCCTCTTTCCTGTCCAGACACAACCATCACCTTGACCTTGGCCTCTGTTGGGGGTTGACTTATGTTCCTCCCAAAAGTCATGTCCAAGTGCCCACCCCTGGCCCTATGAACGTGGCTTTATTTGGAAGCAGGTAACTGCAGATGTGGCTAGTTAGCTGAGGCCAAAGTGGCCTGGAATGGGCGCTGAGCAAGCGGGCTGGGGTCTGCGTAAGAAGGGGACGCTTGGGTACCCAGGAGAGATAGCCGGGTGACCTCAGAGGCAGAGCCTGGGGTGATGTGGCCACAAGCCAAGGAACCCCAGGTTCGCCGGCTCCCGCCAGAAGCCTTCCTGGAAGCCCACGCTCGAGTCCAGGCCTCCAGAGCTGGGAGATGCTGCGTGTCCGTTGTTTGAAGCCCCCCCGAGGCCCGGCCAGGGCCCTGCTCACCCCAGCAGTGCTTCCTGCTCCCACCACACTCGGACGTCCACCCGAGCCCTCTGGTCTCCAGGCTCTGGCGAAGGCAGGCCGGGAATGCTGCCCAAATGGAGTCCATTTCACCTGTCCTGAGTGGGGGCATCAGAGGTGATTTTTATCTTCTTCTTTATGCTTTCCCATAACCCTTAGTTTTTTATAAGGTGCATGGATTACTTTCGTCATTAGAAAAATGTCTATTTCCACCTTAAAAGTACTGTGTCTCTGCGATAATTATAAAGCCACAAACTTCCCTCCCCATCCACACGGCCCCAGAAGGGTTTCATATGCCTGGCTGGAGATTCAAAAGGGCAAAGGGGTGAGACACAGCAAAAATTAAGTTCTTTTCTGCTGTGACCCCCCGGATCCCTGGGTCGCTCCCCAGGGGGACGGGGCTGCCAGGGTCTGTGGCTGTGGCCAGAGGACGACGTCCAGACGACAGCACGTCAGCAGCAGCTGGCCCCCCGACGCCCACCCCCAGCCCTCCGTGCGCCCCTGACAGCCCTCCTCTCCCCGAGTGCGTGCAAGCAGTCAGCACGCGGGCGACTCCACGTGGCTGCGGCCGATCGTGGACAGATAAAGGAACAAATGAGGGTCTATTCTGGGTGCTAATAGGCAGCTGTTTCCGTAGATACCAGATCACGGCGACTAATTAGGCCAAAGCGGCTTCCGCTCTCTGGGTGAGCGCTGGCGGCTCAGACGGCTACTTTTGCTTTTTCCTCTCGCACACAGGCTGGGTTATGGCGATGCTGATAAAGCGTTTCCAATCTACGCTTCAGGCGGCTGAGAGCCCTGCGCCCTGCGAGGGTTCCTCAGTTACAATT
This sequence comes from Tolypeutes matacus, assembly GCA_026826555.1. NCBI lineage: Eukaryota > Metazoa > Chordata > Mammalia > Cingulata > Chlamyphoridae > Tolypeutes > Tolypeutes matacus. The sequence goes on from JAKSZT010053988.1 coordinate 9,519, forward strand.
AGGATAAAAAGTATCCAGGGGGAAAGGGCCGCACCGTGGAATTCTGCTCCTTGCTTCAATTTTCTTGAGTTTTGTCCACTTGGCTCCTATAATGGAAACAACACGTCATTAGTTACAAAAATCAATACGTGGTCTGGGTGCTTTAGTGGAGAAGGGCTCCCCGCCTCCCGGCCCGGCCACCTGAGTCCCAGGCTGCGCGGCCGCCTGGCCTCGGTGGCCCTAATCGGATCAGGCAGCGCTGCCCAGCGCCCGGAGACTCCTGGCACCAGGCAGGGTGGAGCGCGGCCCCCCTGTGGGTCCCCGGGAGGCTGGCCTGGGGCTGCCCGTGCGGAGACTCCCAGCCAAGCGGCCGGGTCCCCGGGGGAGGGTCCCCCAGTCCCCCATTCTATTGAGCAGGACCTCAGCCCTGGGTGGGGAGCGGCCTTGTGCCCCAGAGGCGGCCCCCGTCCGAGGCGGCTTCTGCTCCTGGGTGCAGACACCGAAGGGCCACTGCCCGGGGCCCAGGAGGAGACGAGGGCCCCCGCGGAGCTGCCTGCCCGGCTCTCACCCCGTGGTCTCCATGGCCACCTGGGCCTCGAGCGAGAGAGGGTGGGGCACGGCTCAGGGGCTCGGCTGAGGCTGGGGGCGCTGACTGGTCCTCCCACCTGGCCTAGGTGAGGGGCCCCTTGCTCGGCCCCACTCAGCCGCCCCTCCTCTCTGCCCCGGCCCTCTGGGCACGCAAGGCCGCTCACGCACGAGCCACACGTGACATGCAAACTGCACGTTGGCAAAGGAAGATGAGACGTAAGGCAACGGCCCCTTCACACGAGAGTTTGCCTGGGATTTCTTTTTAAACCTTTTATTTATTTTTGAATAGGATATGTGCGCACATTTCAACAATATCCAAAGCCAGTTTCCCCGAGCGGTGCCCCCACCCCCAGACCAGGGCCACACAGAGCAGCCAGGGGCTCCGCTCCCTCCCCACAGGGGCCCTGGGAGCTGTTCATCTTTTCAGGATTTTGTCCGAAGGACCCCTGCCACCTCCTTGTCCACGAGCGTCCACCGTCCACCCACAGCTGCTCCTCCTTCCAGCCACTTTTCCAATGCGCCCCTCCCTGCAGGGGCCCCTGGGGAGACTGCAGCAGGTTGCCATCTCTCGCTTCCCCTAACAACTGGCAGCCGCCATCCAGTACATCCTATACCCAGGGACGAGTGCAAGTGCAATTGCTGGGTCCGAGGGGCTACACATTTATAAATCGGATAAATATTGCCAAATTGCACTGTCCAGGCAGCAGCAATCGATTCTTCTCCCAGCCACATCCGAGCAGGGCGTTTTGCTGGAATCTTTTCCAACACTTGCCTCCCGGGTGCAATTGAAGCAGATTGGAGCCAATGTTTAAACTTAATGAGGTACAAAAACATTTGGCAGTTTTGCTTCTGGTCCAGGGAGTCCTGTCCTCTGGGGTTCCAGGTCGGGATGGAGGAACGCAGGCAGGGGGACAGGGGCAGTGTGGGGAAGGGGACATGGGACTGGCCAAGGGCCTCTGCATTGGCAGGCAGTGGGAGCCACTGAGGATTCTTGACTTGGGAAGTGACCAAGGAAACACACATTGGGAGAAATTGCTGGAGCACTGGTATTGGAATACGCTGGCCAGGGTTGCTGGGAGGAGCACAAAGGACACTGTGGGGGTCTTTGCCTGCCGCCGGGGTCTCAGGGAGCTGCAGCATGTGCTTCAAATCCTAGTGTTTGCCAGAGCCCCAAAGCCATATGGACATGGAGAAGGAGGGAGCCTATGGAGGACACTGGCACCTGGGATCAGAGACGGCGGCAATGCAGAGGTCAGGGAGCATGGAGGGGTCCGAACCCCAACCCTCAGGGATCCCAGAGGAGGGGGACAGAGAAGGAGAGGCCAGGGCACGATCTGGGCATGGGGGCTGCGCAGCTGCAGGCTGTAGCGGCTTTGTGAGGAAGGAGGGTGGGGGTGCCTGCACCCTGGGGACCAGGAGGCCTGAGGGTCCTTCGGAGATCCTGAGCCCTTTCCCCAGCTGAACCCCGAAATCTGATCCTGCACCCCCCACTCGCCGTGCCCCTGGCTCCAAGCCCTAATCCCCCGGCTTCCTTGGGTGATTGCAAAGATGGATAGAATTTCTGCAGCTAATTCCCCGGAACCAAGGCCAGGCACAGGCTCTGCGATTGTCAGTGGAGCAGTAATTGCAGTGGCCTCACATCCCGGGGCTCTGCCCAGGCTCCCGCCCCCCGACAAGAGACCCCACTGCAGCCCTGCCAGGAAGCCGCGCGTGAGACGTGCCAGTGCACGGGTGGCGGTCCCCAGGGGGCCGGGAACCATGTTACCAGCCCAGGGGGAGGCTGCCCCCCAGCCACAGGGGTGGGGGACAAGGCCCTCACCTCCCCATCACCAGGGCGGGGCCTGCAATATCTCAACATTTGTCACCTGGCAGCGGCCCCTGTCTTTTCTAACGCTTGACCCTTTTGATAAACATCAAGACCTCAGCATCTGCCCCGGAAACTCTGCCCCCGAAGGCCTCCCCGTGGACTCACGTGCATGCACCCCACCCCCAAGCCCTTCTGCACCTGGCTCTGTTTGGGGTGCGGCTTCCGGGACAGGATCCCGACTACAAAGCCAGAGGTGGGCAGCCTGGCTCCACGAGGTCACCTCCCAGCCAGCTGTTGTGGGGACGAAGGCTCCGTGAAAAGGGGACGTGGGCGCGGGGCTGCGAGGAGGCGGTCTCCACACGGGGCCCATGTCCAGAACATGTAAAGGGCTCCTCCAGGCTTCCATGCCCGCCCACTACACTGGCAGCAGCACCAAAGCCTGAAGCTACCAAGTGTGTCAGTGGGACAGCAACTGGGGCAGCCAGGTGGGCAGAGAACTGCCCGTTCCTAAGGAAACCACAAACTGACCCCCCAGAGGTGCTCGCCCTCCAGGATCAGCCTGCAGGGGGCAGGAGCAGGGCGCCACCCGGTTTCTTTGTGTGTGTGCACGTGTGAGCGCGGCTGTATGTGTGCACACACATGTGCAAGTTTGTGTACATGTGAGCATGCCTGTATGCGTGTGCATGTGTGAGTGTGTCTGTGTCTCTGTGGGTGGATGTGTCTATATGTGTGTGCATGTGTGCATGGGTGTGTCTGATGTGCATGAGTGCGTGAATGTGTGAGTAGCTTATGGGCACATGTGTGCATGTGCATGTGTGAGTGTGTCTCTGTGTGTGCATGCCTGGCTGTGTGTGTGCGTGAGTGTGTAGGTGTGTCTGTGTGCATCTGTGAATGTGTGTGCATGTGCGTGTGTCCACATGTGCCTGCATGTGTGGGTATGCCCTTGTGTGTGCACACGGGTGTCTGTATGTGCATGCCTGTGTGACTGTGAGTGCGTGCACATGTGCGTGTGTGCTGGTTCCAGTCCTTTTTTAAGCAGCTTTATTGAGATATACTCAGACACATCCTAGCCCAGGCGCGCAGTCAGTGGCTTTCAGTAGAATCACAGCGCTGTGCCTCATCACCACAGAATACTTCAGAACCGTTTTATTTCTCCAGAAAGAAGACGTCCACGCCCGTGGCAGTCACTCCGCAGTCCCTCTCTCCTTCCCCAGGCCTGCATCACCACGAATCTGGTTCCACCTTTATAAGGTGATTTCTAGCTACATTTCATATACATAGACTCGTAAATAGGTAGTACTTTGTTTCTGGTTTATCTCACTGAGCGTCCTGTGGGTTTTGTGGGTTTTTTGTCTATAGTAACATTTTGTGACAGTAACATACATTTTTTCAATTTCAAATAAAAAGTCTTCCCTATGCAACATCACCATATGCACACTTCACATGAGGCGTTACTATGTGATAGAGCTACATGTTGCTTTTGTGGACCCCAGAAAACTCCGTGCTTAAGCTCACCCACTGCTGTGCGTGGAAACTGTATGTGGGGCCTCTGATTAGGGACCCAGGGTAGGCCTTAATCCTTCACTGGAGCAGGCATAGAGAGAAACCGGACTGTGAGCTTTTACCCTCCATGTGAGGGAGGACTCCGGGATCGCTGACAGCCACAGAAGGACGGAGAAACCCCGAGAGGCTAAGAGAGAGGCCAGAGGCTGGAACTCAGTGGAGCAGCAGAGGCTGAGGAGACAAGGCCCGGGGAGAGGCGAGCCATGGGCCTGATCGCCCACAGCTGAGCTCGGGAGCAAGTGAGCCTGGAGGAGGCCGAGACCAGAGGCCCTCGTGCCTCGCCGTGCGGCAGGAGTCCAGGATCGCCAGCAGCCGGCCTCTGACGGCGCCTTCATTTGGACGTTTTCACAGCCTCAGGGCTGTCAGCTTTTACCCTAATAAATGCCCTTTATGAAATCCAACCCATCTCCAGCAGCTTCAGCAAACTAAGACAGTGTGTGCACGTGTGTGCAGGTGTGTGCGTGGGCATGCGTGTGTGTGTGTTTAAAGGAGAAGCTGTTGCTTGTACAATTAAAATAAAAACCAGTGCTTCATAGAGGCATCTGGGTGGCTGGCGGCCATGAGTGGGGGCGGCACTCAGGGAGAGGCCGGTAGTGGAGCTTTGGGGGCTACTTCAGATGCAGTGGGGGATCTTAGGAGGCCCCCTGCCTCAGGGGGGTGGGCAGTGGGAGGGGGTCTGGAGCTGGGGGGAGCGCCAGAGGGAGGCTGCCCTTCCTTCAGCCCCCCAGGACTGAGTTTGGGAGATGAAGGCTGCAGAGCTCCAACAGCCCATAAAATGCATCTTCGCTTGACCTCTGGGAGGGGAAGAGCTAGGCTGGGTGGCATTGCCCTGTGGGGACCCCCACCCCAGCCTGCCAACTCTGAGCCCACCTGCCCCTCTGAGCTCGTCGCTCGCTCCCTCCATTTAGCAGACACAGAGGCCCCTGTGCAGGTGCTGGCGAGCCCAGGGGAGCAGCAGGCAGGCCACTGCTGCCTGTCGGAAGCCTCGGGATCATCACGGATAATGGCAGCCGCGGCGGGCAGGGTGGGCGAGAGCCGGGCACGCGGGGGCATTTGGGAGGAGAGGCCATTGGTCTGGGTGCCAGGATGGCCAGGCTGAGGTGACCTCCCGGGCCACCTGCTGTTCCACACCCCCTCCTGGCGTCCTCGCCCTGGTCTCCACACCAAGGCCTGCGCTGCATGGGGCCCCGCCCCCCCCAGCCCCTGCCCCATCCACAGACCTCGGTGCCACCTGTTACGGCTCTTGTCTCCCTGACTGGAGAGGCAGCTGGATGAGGCCCCCTTCCCAGCACTAGACCCATCAAACATGGAGAGGGGTGAGGAAGGAACTGGAAGGCTGGGTGCATGCAGAGCAAACCCCAGACCCCCAGCCACCCGCCTGCACACACACTTGCTCGGGGTCCGTGTCCCCGAGGTCCCCGAGGACCCTAGCCTAAAATCCTGGTGACAGCTCCCACCCAGGAGACCACCTGGAGAGCTGGTGCAGCTGCAGCTGGTGCTGGCCATAGGGAGGAGTGCAGGGCCAGGCCCCCCTGGCTGGACAACCGCTGAGGATCCCTCTTCGCCTGCGGCCTCACCAAGGCCATTGCTGGCGACCAGCCTGTGGGCTCCAAGGCGCAGAAATCTGGGGAACTTTCAAGGCCCTGGATGCTTCTCCAGGAGCCCTGGGGCTGGGGGAGGCGTGCAGGCACTGGCCCTTCTCTTTCTGGCCTTACTCAGCTCTGGCCACTCCCTCCCTGGATCCTCAAAGGTGATGCTGGGCTGGGGGCAGGATGGGTGGGGCTCTCCTCTGGGCAGCCCCCCCGGCAGGGCTAGTGACCTTCCCGGGCTCTCACCTGCACTGTAAGGACCTGTCAAGGGATCTGCTCCCCCTCCCCAAACCATGAGACCCTAGAGGGCTGGGACTGCTTCGTTTCCAAAGAGTGCCAGGAAGTGCCTGCTGGCGGGTGAGTGAATGAATGAGCGAAGAACAGAAGGAGCATGCAGGTGGGTGGGGCAGTGGGCTCTCTGGGGGGCCAGCCGGGGCCTGGGAACCCCGGCTGCAGGACCAGTGAAGGAAACCGAGACGCTGTCATTCTCCAGGAAAGCCCGGGCTTCCTCTCCTTCCGGCTGGGTGGCCTGGCCCAGGCGGGCCCCGAGCCCACGGCCGGGGGCGCAGCTTTAGCAGGCGACGAGTTTATTAAAAAAAAGGCACGGATCAACCTGAGCCATGGGTGTCCGGGAGCTTTAGCCCAGCCTCGAAAGTAATCTCACGGCAAATAAGCCTTGTCTAAATGTCACGGCGCAGCCGGGTCAGCTGGTGTGGCCTGGAAATGTCAGCTGGGGGTGGGGGGCTCCTCTGAGGCGCCCCGGAATTCGCCTCCACACCCGGTTTGATGGCACCCAAAACTGGGGCTGGCCACCTGGGTGCCTGGGAGGGGGACGCTCAGGGACTGCGTGGCCAGGCCCCCTCCCCCACCCCGGGATCTGCTTCCCACGGGAGGAGTGCTGGCTGCAGGGGGGAGAGGGCAGGGCAGCCAGGGGTCCGGGGGGGAAACTGCCTCCGCAGACCCCACCCAGGCTTCCCCTCACTCACCATGTGACTGTGCCCCCTCAGTTTTCTCTCTGAGCCTCAGTTTCCCCATGTGCACCTGCCTCATGCACGGTGTGGAGCTGCGTGTTGGGTCTACCCTGGGCAAGGTGGCTGCAGCTGGCTCCTGGGCGGCACATGTCGAAGGCCTGAGCTCAACATCTGGCCCCGCCAAGGCTGTGCCCGAGCAGCTTGCCCCACTCTGCGCCCCAGTATCTCTGCGGGGTCCTGCCCTGACTTCCATTTCTGGGTCTCCAAAGCCAGAGGGAGAAAAACGTGTCTCCCAAGGGTGGGTCCACAACAAATCCAGGCTTTCAGGGTGTTGTGGAGTGTCCTGGGGGGAAATGCTCACCGCAGGGACCAGAGGGTGAGAATCACCACCTGCCCCCAAATGTCAGTCTGGGGGCAAAGCGGGTTCTGAGGCTGTTTCCTGCCACCACCCCCCACACACACACTCCTCCTTGGTGGAAAGGTAAGGGAGGGGGAGGGGAGCGCCCTGGGGACTAAGGGCAGGTCCAAGAGGGGCCAGGACTTGGATGGCCAGGGGTACCCTTGTACCCAGAAGCTCCAGCGGTTCCTGGGATTTGCTGGAAAAACTCTTTCCCAAACAGGCCGGCTGTTGGGGGGGGGGGGCGCAGGGGGTGCGCACAGTCTGGGCAGAGCCTGAGGGGGCAGAGGTGTGAGCAGGACGCTGGGGGCAGAGCCGGGGCCAAGGAGGAGCTCGGAGCCTGCTGGAGCCCCAGGCTGGCTGCCCAGGTGGGTCCCAGGGTAGACGCCACGTCCACTCTGCTCTCCCCGACTTCCAAAACACCCTGCCGCGCCGCCCTGCTCCCCACGCCCGCGGGGCCTCCCCCTTCAGACTCTGCACGGTGAGGCGGCTCCTTCCTCCCTCTTACAGCAGGCGGGCAGCACCTCCCGCCCCTCCTGAGTCATCGTGCCTTTGGGCAGACGCCCCCGTGCCTTTACCGCCCCCCTGCCCGGAGACTGGGAGAGGCACAGCCGGCCACTGCCCCTGGTCAGCGCCCAGCAAGGGTGCGGGGGGCGTGCGCAGGAGCCTCTGCCTTCCCCGGAGACGGGAAGGAGCCCCGGGCTCTGGCAATGAGGGCGGTGGGTCTGACGAGGCCAGGGACAAGGCAGCCCCTCGCCGCCGTGAACGCCTGCTCCAGAGCCGAACAGCGGGCCACGTCTGCACTCGCTGCAGGGCAGGTGACAGGGACCCACGCTCGTAGCTCCGGTGCTGGGGAAACGGGGGAGGGGGGGCAGTGGTCCTGCAATTAGACGCGATTGCTGTCAAAATGCAGCTGCTGTCACCTGCCCGTGCGTGACTAACGAGAACTGAATGCTTCTTATTGCTTTTCGTCTGGCCAATTTGTCAGAGGCCCGTCAGGAGCAGGTGGGAGGGGGCGGCGGGTGGGGGCGAGTCAGGGTGAATCACCGGCGGGGGCGAGGCTGGGGTCCTGGAGAGGGACCACAGAGGAACCGAGAGCTGCCCGGCAGGTACCCAGGGCCGGCTGGCATCTTGGTCATGCCCTTGGGTAAAGGTGGAGGGGTGCAGGAGCCAGGGGTTCCCCTTTTTCTCCCCTATCCATAACTGGTCAGGCCTGCTAAACCCCTGTTGTGTGTCCCCATGCACACCTGCACAAGTGTGCACACCATGGGTGCATGACAAACTCACACACACGTGCACAAGCATACAACCCATGCATACTTGCCGGCACATTCACATTCACATGCACACTCACACTTGCACAAGCATGCACAAACATGCAAGCTCACACGTGTGTGCACTCAGTGTGTTCTTGACAGTTCCAGGTGATGCTGAGGTGAGCCAGGTATGGGGAGCACCTGTGAGGCTGGCGTTGTGCTCCTTGGAGGCGTGGGGCGTAACAGAGAGCCTGCAAAGGGGCCAGCACCGAGGGGGGCTCGTGAGTGAGACCCTCTGCCACCTCCCCCCAGTGCCTCTATCTCCCAGGCGGATGGTGTGGGCGGTCAGGGTGACAGGGCCTCTCACTGGCAAGCAGACGGTCCACCCTTCAAGGCCCCCTGTCACTGGTCCTCCAGCCCCTCTCTTCCCCTCCCTGCCTGGGTCCACCAGGGCCCTCTGGCCATGGACTTGCCCTCACCTGGAAGGAACGGCCCGGCACTGCCTTCTGCCCTTGTGAACCCCACAAGGGCCTAGGCCACCTCCTCTGAGAAGCCCGGGCGAGCTCTGCCTCCAGGCGCGGCCCCGCGTGCCCCGTCCCTGCCCCAGGAGCTGTGGCCCTCTGCAGCAGGTCCCACTCTTCCCTCCCTCTGAAGCCCAGCAGTGTGTCCAGCTTCAGGGCCAGATCAGGAGCTGCGACCGGGCCCAGGTGGAACTGGCTGGACGAGCCTCCTGTGCCAGGGAGGTGGTGAGATCCCCAGCGTTAGCTGGGCAGGGCTTGGGAAGGGCGCAGTGGGGGCCCTCTGGGACGGCCCCCCACTCACCCTGGCCACGGGGCGGCTGAGGGCTCCCGCAGCACTCCCTGTCCCAGGCCCCCCTCTCCTGGGGCCATGGCGGGTGCAGCCCCGGCTCCAGCCTGCAGATTCGCTTTCCTGAGCTCGCTTGTCCTCAGGAGGAGTGGGAAGAGCAGGGATGTCTTGAGTAGATGCACCAGGGGCCTGAGGCCGAAAGAGGGGTCCAGGGGTCCAGGGGAGCCCCTTGTGGTGGGCTCTCAGCAAGGTGCCCTGACAGGACCCAGCCTCCTATAAAGGCCAAGGCCCCATGCCCCACATGACGAGGGGCAGCGCAGTCCTCAACCGTTAGCCCGGGGGGGAAGGGAGCTCAGAGAGGGAGCCATCGGGGAGCACTGCCTGGAGGAGGCGGCAGCAGCCTGAGGCCTGGCGGGGTTTGGTCAGGGGAAGGGAGCAGGAGTGGGTGCAGTGGTGGGAGGGGGCATGTGGGGAGGCCAGTGTGGGAAGCAGGGGGTCCCCGCAGGGCCGAGAAGCTGGGGACAGGCCCTGAGGCAGGGCTGTCAGGGTGGGGCTTGCCGGCCCCCAGCCCACCCCCGGCCGCTGGCCCTCGCCTCCTGCCTGCCTTCCAGATGCCCAATTATGTCTAAGTGCATCCGATCGACCCAGCGGGAGGCGGATCCCATCCACCTCGCCGGGTCCACGCGGCGTCCTCTCTGGCTGCTCAGCTCCATCCGATGGCCTCGTTAGGGCTAATTGTCCTGACATTTCAGCCGTGATGGGGACAGGGCACGTCCTGCTGTTTGCTAGGCATGTGGGTTTTTCTTCCAGCTTGCGGGGCAGGAAGGTGGGTGACCCTTCCCTGCCTGTCCCCAAGCACCTGGGGCTGCTTCCTTGGATGCTTGGGGTGTGTGAGAAAAGGCACCACACGGGACGAAGCTGGGGGGCAGCCAGGCCGTGCCCCTGATCCCCACTTGTGACCATCCCCCACACCTGCTAGTGTGTGCACTCTCCAGGGGTCCCTGCGTGGCCACTCCAGTCCAGCGTGGCAGGGCGAGGTGGGGCTGTCTGGGGGGGACCCCACGTCTGCACCTCTGACCAGGGGCCTGACTGGGGAGACTGGCTTCCCCTGAGGCCCCCCAGGGCTCACGACTGGCAGCACTCAGGGTGGCGGGGGCCAGTGACTGTGAGAGGGTCTCTGGCCCCTGGGCCTGGGCCCCGGGGCTGTACGGGGAGCCTTGGGGGTCAGGGCGAGGTCCGCAGTGGGCATGTGTGTGTGTCACAGATGGGAGCCTGTGTGAGGACTGCCCAGCGGTACCGCTGGACTGAGCCCTTGTGTCCTGCCCAGCCTCGCCAGGGCTCATGTCCACCTACCATATGCACACAATTTTCGATGGTGGCGCCTGGTGCCCCAGGAGCTGGGGGTTCAGGGTCAGCGAGTGGCTGGGAAGAGGGGTCTGCACGTGGCCAGGCAGCCAGGGCTGGGCGGGGGAGGGGGAGCCAGTGGGACGTACCAGGCCAGGGCCGCAGCGCTCCCTCCAACTCTCCCCACCTGTGCGTCTCATCTTGGGGATCTCAGGGAAGCCTGGGTTTGGGGAGGACAGGTAAGGGGTGGGGAAGCTCCCGGAGCAGGCGGGGCGGGAGAGAAGGTGGGGTGACCTCGCAGCGGGGCACGGCGTGGCCTCCGGGGTGGGCCTGCTGTCGTCGTGGGCCATTGAGCGCTTCGGAGGCTCTGGCACTGGGGGGGCCACGGACAGAGCCGTTCAGCAGGCATCTGCTGTCACCCAGCATGACCATGCGGGGAAGGGGCTGCAGGGAGGGGAGTGGGCACAGCAGGCAGCAGGCACGAGCCAGGGCTGGGGGTCCACCAAGGCCCCCATCTGCACCTGGAGGAGGTGAGGGGATGGCGGGGGCTCCCTCGGCAGCGTGGACCCTGATCTTGTATCCTCCACCCAGCCCCCCCAAAACCCCCTCCGAAGCCTACCCGGCATGCGGCACCCTCCTCTGCCGTGCTGGAGAGCCTCTGCGCTGACCCCAGGGCTTTTTCGGGAGCGGGCACCCACTCCTCGCCCGGCGCCTGACCTTGGCCTCCTGAGATGCCTCTCCCCAGGCCTGAGGGCTTTCCCCTGCACCCCCTACGGCCCTGGGTGCTGGGTTCTCATGGGGGAGCCCACCGTATGCCCCCAGCGGCTGCCTCGGCCTTGCTCCACGTGGAGGAGGGGTCACCCCAGAGCATGCTGGCAGTCTTGATGGGGGTCTTTGGAGGGGGCAAAGATGCCGGCCAGAGGGGAGGGGTGTGCCCGAGCCAGTGGTAGCACACGGGGGGAGAGGGTGCTGGCCAGGGTGGGCATGGGGGCCCCACCATTCCCTCACCAGAGGGTGGAGGATGCTCCCCAGAACCTAGCAGGGGACAGGGGTGGGGGCGCGAAGCGCCCTGATCAGAATTGAGGCAGACACCCAGGGTGGCGCCCGCAGAGCCCCCCTGCCCCGGCACCTAGACTGGGAACCCTGCCTTGGGGACTGGCTCCCCCAGAATTAGGGCCCGGACCCCAGAGCTATTTCCTAGGACGAATTTGGAGAGCTTAGCTCTCCCCACGGCCTCCCTCCAACCTGAGCGCAGCTCAGGAAGGAGAGTGAATTAAAGAGCAAAGGCGCGTAGCGCGGCAGACGTTTGCCAAAAGGTTAAATCCACACCCGGGGGCGGGGGCTACCCCCGTGGCATCTAGCAGACAGTTTGCCCTCCTGCCCCCAGCCCTCTGAGCAAACGGCAGCGTGGGGGGCTGGCGGCGGCTCAGGAGGGCCTGGCTGCCGTCACCGGGGACCCCCGCAGCCCACCCTAGAGGCGGAGAATGGGGTCCTCTGGGAGCCCTGGAGTGGGGATCAGCAGGAGGGGTGAGGCGATCCTGTCCAGAGCCTCAGCAGGTCTGCAGGCCCCAGGGGGCCATGGGGGGTTCAGACAGGGCCCTGCAGGCTGGGGCAGCGGAGGCCCCCGGCCCCCAGGGTCTGCTGGCCAAGGGAGAGCCCACCCTGGCCAAGCCCCTTCAAGGTGGGCCTGGGCACAGATCCTTGCTGAAGGCCTGCTCTGGCCATGTCGTATCCCAGGCCGAGAGGTAGAGGCCACATGCGCAGAGGGGTCCAGGAGGTGGGAGGCAGTGGGCAGGGAGGTGGCGAGAGAGGGCGAAGTCATGGCAAGGGGGGGTAGTGCCCTGGAGGGAATAGTGACTGAGCTGGGTTTTGTGGGATGCACAGGAGCTCTCCAGGAGAAGGGGGTGGGGCTTGAATCCTCCTGGGGCAGCAGGAGGGGCTGTGGGGGCGGGACGAGGAGCCCTGCTGGGCTGTGGGGCTACCCTTGGCACTGACCGAGCAGCCAGCTGCTCTGGAGGTCAGGGGGAGCCAGGGAGGAGTGGCAAGAGGCGGCAGCGTGCTTGGGACCCCTTGGGGGAGGGTCCCGGGGGCCACTGTTGGAAAGTCGGGGTGCAGACTGGCTGTGGCGCAGTTGTGGGGCCGCCGATTTGCCCGAGGGTGGGGGGTGGGGGCAATGCAGTGACTGCCCTGTGCCCAGTGCGTCACCCCAGAGGGCCCAGTCCCTGAGGCTCACAGGCAGGGCCACAGGTCAGGCCCATCTCCCCCCGGCAGGGCACAGCCTGGGGTTGGTCATCTCGGGGGCACCCAGTCCAGTGTCCTTGGGCTCGGCCCCGACCACCATGTTCAGTGGAGAGCTCTGGCCGTGGGCTGGCACTGCTGACCCCGAGACGCTCGGAGGCCCGAGGGCGCCCCCCTGCTGTGGTCTGCTCTGGCCTGCGCCTCGCAACTCTTCACGGCCGCGAGGGGCGGCCGAGGGGCTGGCCCTGCCGTGGAGCCCTCGCCCTCCTGGTCTCATCGGGGCTGGCCGGACCCCGAACAAACCGGGGAAGGGGCTGGCTGTGGGGTGGGCCACCGCCTCGGAGGGCCAGGGGTGGGCCGGGTCTGCACGGAGCATGTGGTCCCCACAGAGCACCCGAGGGTCTCGGGGCTCGGGGAAGTTCTGGGTGGTCAGACCCCAAGGAGCGTGTCGGGGAGAGGAGGCGAGGGCCGGTGAGGGGGCGGCCCTCGAGGTGGGGACCAGGGGCCTGGCACCCGCGTGCTGGGGGACGGCTGTGGTCCAGGAGAAGCGGCCCCGGGGCCTCTGAGGGAGGCCCAGGGCGGCAGGGAGGTGAGGACGGAGAGGCCGCCCCTGAGAAGCCTTCCGGAAAGCCGGCTGCGGCAGGGCGCGCAGGGAAACGCTAGAAATCTGTCCCTGGGAGCCCTGCTCCCGAGGGGCGACTGATCCCTTCTGCCACCCCCCGAGGTAACGCCACAGTGCCGCCCGCAGGGAGTCCTGGGAGGAAGAAGCCTCTGGAAAAACAAAGCAGCGGCCTGGGGACCGTCGTCGATGCTGGGTTTTCCCTGAGGTTTTCTGCGTTCTGGCCCATCTGCCACGGAGGTCCCGGCTCTGTTGACACCCGGGGGGCCGGGGGCCTGCCATGGCGCCTCCCCGTGTGTCCACCGGCCACCCCACCTGGGGGTGTGCCCAGGGGACCCCAGCTGCCCCGGTCCCCGTCCCCGCCGCGCCCGCCAGCGCGGAGGATGATTCAGGGGACAGGGCTCTGCCCGGGCGCCTGCGGCGAGGAGGCAATTAGATTTAATGGGTCCGGGCCGCGCTGCTGCCGCCGCCTCCCACCCCCTCCCTCAGGCGGCAGCAGCGGAGGATGCAGAGGGGTCGGCGGGAGGGGGCGTGGGGGGCCCGGTGACGTCAGCTCGGCCTATAAGAGGCCGCCCGGCAGAGGGCTGCGAGACGGAGCCGCGGACTCGCCGGCACCATGCCCACCCCCAGAGCCGCGGCCCCCCAGGCCAAGGGCTTCCGCAGGGCCACCTCGGAGCTGGACGCCAAGCAAGCCGAGGCCATCATGGTAGGTGGGCGTGCCGGCGTCGCAGGGACGAGGAGAGCGGGCGAGAGGCCGCCCAGGGCTCTGGCCCCGCGGCGCTCCACGGCCCCCCGTGTGCGTGTCCCCACAGGCGCGCCCCACCTGCGCCGGCCCCCCTTCGTGGCTCGCCGGGGCCTCTGGGGTCTCGGGAGGGTCTCCAGAGTTCAGGCTCTTTTTGAGTCTCGAGGACAGGAGCAAATGGCCCCCATGCAGGCGGCCCCTCCCCACCTGCCGTCGCCCCCCGCCCTCTGGCAGCAGCTGCTGGTGGGGAGCAGGGCCATGAGGCTCAGCTTCCACCGGGGTGCCTCGCCTGAGCCCAGGGGCGACCCGTTCCTATGTACCTTCATTCATTCCTTCATTCATTCTCCATGTTCTTGTGCTTCCTGGCATGAGGCCCCAGGAGATAGGGAGCTGGAACTCCCACTCTTGGGCCAGCACCCCGGGTCCCACAGACCACCCAGGGAAGGGCCCCGAGTCCAGGGCTGGGCTCTGCAGACATGCTGGGCCCCTGTCAGAAGAGACCAGGGGGCTTCTCGGCCTGGAGGGGGTCAGCGTGTCCTCGGGGCCTCAGGCTGATGAGCTCCCCAGCATGTGTGAAAGGGACGTTCGTTTATAGACCTCCTTGGATGAAACTGGAATTTTCCTCATCTTCTCAGGAACCCAGCTGGGGGAAAAGCGGATCCCCCGTCCACTCTCCCCACCCAGGTTCCCAATGAGACCCTCCTGGAGGGCCCCGGGCTCTGCCCAGCCCACAGGTTCTCCCCAGCCTGGACTGGGGCCCTCACTGGGTCCTGGAGACCCCCAGGATGTGGGATAGGGGCTCTGGGAGGGGCTGGCAAGGCCAGCAGGCTCAGCCCTCTCCCCACGGAGCCAGAACCTTCTTGAAAATTCAGCTCCGAGCCAGGAGCTCCCGGCCTGCCCCAAGCAGCTGCCCAGCCCAGGCCTGGGGGTGGTCCGAAAGCACTGGCCCGAGGGGCTCTCAGCCCCTGGAGACGCAGCCAGCCAGCCATGGCTGCCCTTCCCCACGAGGCGACTGACAGCAGCCGTGATGGGGAAGCAGAGGGGAGATCGGCAGCCCAGGACAGGCGCTGCCGGGAGGGCTTTGAGGAGGGGCCAGGAGAAGGACAGGTGCTCCGACTGGGGAGAGCCCCCAAAGTGGCCCCAAGCCCCTAGGCTGCGTCCAGAGGTGGGTGAGCTCGACTCTCCTTGCTCCCTGCTGCCCGTGCAGGAAGGGACCCGGGTCCCAGGCCCCTGGGCAGGAAGGGCCGGGCAGGGGCCTCGGAAAGCGGCTGCCAAGGGTCTGGAGCAGCGGCTCCAGCTCCAGCCACGAGGCGCCCTGGCCCTGCCCACCCCACCCAGGGCTGCGGGCTGCGTCCATACTGGAGGCTGGGGCGGGGGCAGGAGAACCAGCTCCTGAGTCTCCCTCTTCTGCGCCTAATCCAGTTAGGGCTGGGGCTGCAGACGGAGATGGAGCCACAGGGCAGGTGGCCACATCCCGGGGACACGCCTGGGCAGAACCAGCCCCCACACCACCCCTGCTGCCAGGGTTTCTAGCGCCTCCCCAGCCCTGCCCCCCACGATCCGGCTGGATGCGCAGCTGTGGGCTCTGCCTCTGAGTACACAGCAGGCGCTCAGTAATGAGAGCTGGGGCCTGCTCTGGCCCCGCGGGCAGGCCCGCCTTCTGGGCCACCTGAGTGGCGTGACCGGGGCCGGCGGGGGCGGCCGGCGGGGTGCCGGCACGTGGGCAGGCCGCTGCGCCCCTCTCCCCGCAGTCCCCGCGCTTCATCGGGCGGCGGCAGAGCCTCATCGAGGATGCGCGGAAGGAGCGGGAGGCGGCGGCGGCGGCGGCGGCGGCGGAGCCCGTGGACCCCCTGGAGGCCGTCGCGGTGGAGGAGAAGGACGGGAGGGCCCTGCTGAACCTGCTCTTCAGCCTGGGGGGCACCAAGCCCGGCGCGCTCTCCCGCGCCGTGAAGGTCTTCGAGGTGAGGCCGCAGGGGGCGCCGGGCCGGGGCGGAGAGCCCGGGCTCGCACACGTGTGTGCCTCCGTGGCACGTGCGGGAGGCACACGTGGGGAGGGAGGGCCTCTGAGGCCGGCGAGGGGGTCCTGGAAAGCCCCTGAAGCCCCGTGGGCCTGTGGTGCACGTGGGAGCCCCAGCGGGGTCTCGGGACCCCCTGAGCAGCCTGCTGCCCTCTCGCCCGCTCCCCGGCCCCCATCTCCAGTGTGGCCTGGCAGTGTCCCCCAACCCCCACCCGGGGCAAACGGGACCGAATTAGCCTCTCGGGCCCCGGGGGGCCAGGTGGCCCCTGTTAGAGGGTGTGAGGGTGGGGTCCGGGCGAGCTCCCCGAGACGCCTGGTTGCCGGGTGATGGGTGGGGCTGGGGCAGACGGCTGCGGACCTTGGTGCCGGCCCCTCGGGGCTGCCCAGGGTGGTCCTGGACACACGGGGGAGGGGCACCATCCAGAAAGAGTGTTGAGGGCAGGCTGCACCGGCCCCGACACCGACCAGACAAGACCCCTGTCCCCAGCGGCAGCTCGTCCCACAGTCCCTGCGGCCACGGCCACTGCGGCTGCAAAGGCTGCCCGGGGCCGGTCCAGGCCAGGTGGAGGTGCTGGGCCCACGGGCCGCACCACGGCCTCGCCCGCCTGCTCCCCCCGGCCCGGCCGCCGCCCCCTCGTCTCAGTCCCTCTCTGTCTCTCTCTCCCTCTCTATCTCCCTCTTTTCTCTCTCTCTCTACTTCCCTCTCCCCCCGCCCCGCCATCTCTCCCTCTCTCTCTCCCCTCCCTCTTCCCCTCCCTCCTCTCCCCCCTAAGACCTTCGAGGCCCACATCCAGCACCTGGAGACGCGGCCTGCCCAGCGGCAGCCGGCCGGGAGTGCCCGCCTGGAGTACTTTGTGCGCTGCGAGGTGCCCGCCCCAGCCCTGGCCGCCCTGCTCAGCGCCATGCGCCGGGTGACGGAGGACGTGCACTGCGCCAGGGAGGACAAGGGTGAGGCGGGGCTGCCCGCCCTCCCTGCTGGCTCCTGGCCCCTGCCTGCTGTCCACCCCAGCCTGCCTCTGCCTCCCCCAGGAAGCCCGGGAGGGGGTTCGCCCAGGGCGGAGTGGGGCCCCACACTGGCTTGAGGCCCTCTCGAGTGCCTTCTATCCTCTGTGAAGTCCCCTGGTTCCCGAGGAAGGTGTCTGAGCTGGACAAGTGTCACCACCTGGTCACCAAGTTCGACCCTGACCTGGACCTGGAACACCCGGTGAGCTGGCCCCTCCCCCGGCCTGGGCGCTGGCATGGCCCCGAGCCCAGCACGCCCTCTCGAGCAGGGGGTCCGCGGCCCTGTCCCCCCAGGGCTACTCGGACCAGGCGTACCGCCAGCGCAGGAGGCAGATTGCCGAGATTGCCTTCCAGTTCAAGCAGTAAGACCCCTGCCACCCCTGTGGGGGCCCCAGGCCCTCAGCACCCAGACCCTGCCCGGCCTGGGGGAAAGGGGATGGGCGGACAGAGGGCAAAGGGGAGGGTTTGTCTCCGTCACCAGCGTCGCCACCTTCGGTGGCCAGTGCCACGGGTCCTGCTCAAGCCAGACATCGTGGCTGGAGAGGCGGTGACTGCCCAACACCGCTCAGAGGGGGGCGTCGGCAATGCCCACGGTGCCGCTGGAGAAACTGAGGCACGGGGAGGTTCGGCAACGCCGCCCAGGGCCGGGGCGGGGTCTGCCGCGCACGTCGCCCTCCGGCTGCCCAAGGCGCCTGCGGCTGACCACCACCCTGTTCACAGTGGAGACCCGATCCCGCGCGTGGAGTACACGGCCGAGGAGACTGCCACCTGGTGAGGCCGGTGACCGCCGGGGGGCTCTGGCCCAGGCTGCCGGGCCCCCGGGGTCCCCAAACGCGGCCAGCGGAGGGCCCTCCCAGGGTCCAGGGCCGTCGGGGCTCAGGGGGTCTGCAGCTTGAGGGCCGAGGCGGGGCCCGAGCAGCCGGTGGGCGGCGCGGGGAGCGGGGCCCGGCGCAGCCTGACTCCCGGCCCGCAGGCAGGAGGTCTACTGCACCCTCAAGAGCCTGTACAGCACCCATGCCTGCCGCGAGCATCTGCAGGCCCTGGAGCTGCTGGAGCGCTGCAGCGGCTACCGCGAGAACAGCATCCCGCAGCTGGAGGACGTGTCCCGCTTCCTGAAAGGTGCTCCCGGTGGCCGCGGCAGGGAGGGAGCTGGCGGGAGGCTGGGGGCCCCCTGCCCAAGCCCCGCCCTGGCCCCTCTCGGCTCCCCGCAGAGCGCACGGGCTTCCAGCTGCGGCCGGTGGCCGGGCTGCTGTCGGCCCGGGACTTCCTCGCCAGCCTGGCGTTCCGCGTGTTCCAGTGCACCCAGTACATCCGCCACCCGTCCTCGCCCATGCACTCCCCCGAGCCGTGAGTGACGGAGCCCGTGGGCTGCGGGCTGCTGCCCCCCGGGAGAGCGGGACAAGGCCCCCAGGGGCCGGCCTGCCGTCTCCCTCTGCCGGCCTCACCCCCTGAGCAGCCTCGTGTGGGGGCGTGGGGGGTGGTGTGGGTCAGGGCCCCCCCCCCAGCCGGCCCCGGCCCCCAGCCCTTGCCCCCTGCCCGCAGGGACTGCTGCCACGAGCTGCTGGGGCATGTGCCCATGCTGGCCGACCGCACCTTTGCCCAGTTCTCTCAGGTGAGCCCCTTGACCTCGGCCTAGAGCAGGGGGTCCGCCCGGGGGTGAAGCCAGCGTCAGGGCCGGGGGGCTTGGACATGTCAGCGAGCCTAGCCGCTTGCGCCCCCCGCCCCCAAGCTCCGCTGGGCCTGAGCCCTCTGGAGTTGGGTATCTTGGGGGTGACTGCCGCCTGCGGCAGAGGCGCATATCGAGAAAGCCTGGGGGAAAACGGCGAGGAATCACCACCCTCCAAGAGTCTCGCTGTGGGCAGGAACTTGGGGCGTCTAGGCTGGGATCCCACGGCCTGTCCTGCCACCTGCTGGGGTCCCCTGGAACTGCAACTGGGGCTGCTCCCGAGACCCCACCTCGCCCTGGCCCCCAAGCAAGAGTGGACTGAGCCTCCCTCTCCCGCTTCAGCCCTTTCCTCCCTCCACAGGACATCGGCCTGGCGTCCCTGGGCGCTTCGGATGAGGAAATCGAGAAGCTTTCCACGGTGGGTTCCTTCCCCTGCCTCGGAGCCGCCCACTGGGCCCTGGGGGGTGGGGGTGGAGTGACCCGGCCTGGCCCGACGCGGGGGTGTCTCGCAGCTGTACTGGTTCACGGTGGAGTTCGGGCTGTGCAAGCAGGAAGGCGAGCTCAAGGCCTACGGCGCCGGCCTGCTGTCCTCCTACGGGGAGCTCCTGGTGAGACCCTCCCCGGCCCCGGGCCCCCGGACCACAGGTGTGGGGGGGGCAGTGGGTGTGGCGAGGAGGTAGGAGCACGGCGAGGGTCCTTCCCGGGAGGAGGCCGAGACCGCCTGCCCCTGCCCGCCAGTGCCCCACGCTGCCCCAGGCCGCAGAAGGACCCCTGGGCTGCAGGGATTTGGGGGAAGTGAGGCACGTCCATGCCGGAGCCCGGAGCCCCCCTCACCCCAAGTCAGCCCCATAGGACCCCCATGCTCCCTCGGGTCCTGGGGTGACTGTGGGCCCCCCGCCAGCACGCCCTGTCGTCGGAGCCTGAGGTCCGGCCGTTTGACCCCGATGTGGCGGCCATTCAGCCGTACCAGGACCAGACCTACCAGCCTGTCTACTTCGTGTCCGAGAGCTTCAGTGACGCCAAGGACAAGCTCAGGTGGGGAAGCTCCCATGGGCAAGGGCCCCGCGGCACCCCCAAACTGCCGGGGCGGGGGCCGGGGGGGGCTGGGGCCTGAGGGCAGCCGGGTAGGACGGGGGTGAGGTCTGAGACCCGGCCTGGAGCGGGGCCTCGTCTGCCTGTCCATCCGTGTGTCCATGTGTCCGGGAGCTGGGTTCCAATGGCCCACAGCGCGGGTGGGGACCTGGCCCTGGCCCTCCCGGGTGACGGGGGCCCCGCCCTCGCCCCCTGCCTCAGGAGCTATGCCACGCGCATCCGGCGCCCCTTCTCTGTGAAGTTCGACCCCTACACGCTGGCCGTCGAGATGCTGGACAGCCCCCAGGCCATCCGCCGCTCCCTGGAGGGCGTGCAGGACGAGCTGCACGGCCTCACCCACGCACTGAGTGCCATCGGCTAGGCCGCCCCACCCCACACTGGCCCGGGCGAGGGGCTGCTCCCACACTCTCCCCACGTGCCCGCCCGGGGCTACAGGTGACCCCAGCCCTCCCGCTTCTCAGCTCTGCCCCAGGTGTGCCTGTCGCCTGGGGTGGCCGCTGTGCCGTCTGCCCAGCCGCTCTGCTGACCCAATAAAGGACAGACCCGTTCCAAGTGCTCCAGTCTCCACATCTGTCCGTCCTGTCTCTCAGGGGCCATAGGGCCCCCTCTCTGTCCCCGGCCTTGCTCAGTGGTCTTCCCTTGCCTCCTGGAGGGGGCTCCATGGAGGAAAAGCCCCCGCAGGACCTGCTCACCCCAGAGATCTCAGTCTGCTCCAGCCGCATGGGGGGTCTGGGGGTGCCCCAGCCCCTGGCTGAGCGGCCCTGTCCTTGTCCTTGGGACTGGCCGGTCTGAGGGAGGCGGCAGGGGTAGGCCACGGGGTGGGGGCTGACGGAGGCACAGCTGTCCCTGACGTCCACACCAGCCCCCCGCCCAGAGGGTTCCTGAACTCTGGAGCAGGACCCAGAAGCCAAGGGGGGTCTCCGTGCTCCCCAAGATGCGTCTGAAGGGCGGGAAAGAGCTCAGCTGTGGGGGTTCCTGGGAGATCTCACTGGCCTCAGTCTCCCCAGCGAGGCAGTGGGGCACTGGTTGATGGGCTGGGCAAGAGGCCCCTCAGCTCACCAGCATGGGCACCCCCACCCCGGACTCCTCTGGACCCTCTTCCTTGGAGGGAGCAGCTTCTGGCTGACGGAGGTGCCTGGGCCTCGTTGCCTGCAGCAGTGCATGCACTAGCCTCAAGGCCCTGGGATGTCTAAGCTCTTGGGATGTCTGCCCCGGCAAACTCCTACACACCCATCAAAACCCCGTTTTCACAAGCCCTCCCTGGCAGTCCGTCTTTCCAGCCGCTGCCCTCCTCTGTCTGTGCCCTGCTCTCCATGGCCCATGTCCTTCCAGCCTATAAGAACCTACCTGGGGCCATTTCTAAAGGGCTGTAAGCTCCCGTCGAGACCCTGGGGACGGCCACCATGGTCTGGCCTGTTGCCTTCCCACCCCCACGTGCCCCTTGGCTCCTGCCTTCCCACCTGGGTCCCCTGCCCACCCTACTCCAGAAAGCACTGAATCCAAGGAGCAGGAGCCCCCGACCCACTGGCTGGGGAGTGGGACCAGTGCTGAGGCCTAGGTGGCAGGGACCGGGGGAGGCACCTGCTGCCCCCAAACCCCTCCCGCTCCCTGGGTCTCTGGTGAGAGCAGGGGCGTCAGCACTCGGCCCCTTCCCAAGCCAGGACTCACGTGTGGACAGCTGGGCTCGGGACCAGCTCTGGAGCTCTGGCCCTGACTCTGGCACGCTCACCCAGTGCCCCTTCGCTGTCGCCTTCGACCCGCACACGCCGAGGCCGGCAGGGAAGGGGCTCAGAGCCTGTCCACCGCCCACGAGCGCAAGCCTCAGCCACTCACCCCAGGAGGGGACCAGCTCGAGGGGGTAGGGGGCCCGGAACCAGACTTGGTGGGTGCCCTCCTGGAGGGGGCTGCCACCCAGAGGGGGTGAGGGACTGGGGTTCCCCCGCCTGCAGCCCATGAGGGCTGGTCCCCCAGTTCTGCCCCCCCCCAGCGGGGTGGGGGGCCAGTAGGAAGCAGGGAGGAGCAAGTCCCCGTGGCTTTGGTGTGTGGGGCCTTGAAGGCAGAGTAAGGACTGAGGGTGGGGTCCCGGGGGCAGGGTCCCGGAGTACCCCCGCTGCCCCAGCTCCCCTCCTCCTGCCCCGGCTCTCGGGGACTAATGTGGAAAACGGCTCGGGCGGGGCCAGGCGGGGTCTTGGCTCCCGTGGCAACGTGGGCCCCCAGCTGAGAGTGGGGGCAGCCCCCCTGCACGTTAGAGCCTTAATGACCCTGCCGTGGCCTGAGAGGTGCTGACCACCAGGAAGACGCGGGAAATGGTCCAGAAACTGCAGCCTCAGCCCCTGGCCATCTGCCGACCCCCAGAGGCCCCGATGACCAGGCAGCAGGGGCGGGGGCGGGGGCCCAACCCGGGGGGCTATAAAGCTGGCGGGGTCCAGCGGCTCCCAGCCATCGGGACCAGCTGCCTCCGAGGTGGTCAGCGAGCAGGTGGGTCCTCCGCCAGGGAGTGGGGGGGGGACGCAGTCACCTATCCCGGAGCCCTCGGGGGTGGGTGGGGGTCCTGGGCAGCCCGGCCTCAGCCCTGCTCTCCCCAGGTCGCCGCCCTCCGCCATGGCCCTGTGGACGCGCCTCCTGCCCCTGCTGGGCCTGCTGGCCATTTCGGCGCCCGGCCCCGCCAGGGCCTTCGTCAACCAGCACCTGTGCGGCTCGCACCTGGTGGAGGCGCTGTACCTGGTGTGCGGGGAGCGCGGCTTCTTCTACACCCCCAAGGCCCGCCGGGAAGTCGAGGACGCGCCAGGTGAGCCGGGAGCCGCCCCAGAGGAAAGGGGAAGGGACCTCCCGGAAGGACCGGCACCCTGTGGCCAAGTCGGGGATTCAGGGTGAGGGCAGTGGCATTAGGGGGCCCCTGAGTCCCCGCCTGAGCCAGCTCCCACCTGCCTGGCCTCATCCTGCTCAAAGCCCACCCCCCACGACCGGAGCCGCTTCGGGGAGGGGTGTCGAGCAAACTGAGCCCTGGGTGGGCTGCCTGTCTCAGGGAGACGTGGGGGGTGAGGGGGTGCCCCAGCCCCCCACGAACACCCTGGCTCGCCCTGAAGGGCAAATGGAAGATGGAAGCTGGGGGGCCGGTGGAAGTCGGGGCTCCTGGGGGGTGCTCCCGGCGGAGGGCAACTGTGGGCTCTTTCCGTGCCCGGGGGCGGCAGGTGTGCGTGGTTCGGGGGTCTGGTCCAGGCAGGGCCCCCTCCCCGAGCCAGCGCAGCAGGGAGCCGGGTGGCAGAGGGGCCCCAGGCCGCTGAGCGGGGCCGAGCTGGCGCGCCCCTGACGTCTCCGCCCGCACCCGCTCGGCAGGGCCCGAGGCGGTGGGCGCGGGAGGCCTGCAGGCCCTGCTGCGGGAGGCGCCCGGGCAGAAGCGTGGCATTGTGGACCAGTGCTGCACAAGCATCTGCTCCCTCTACCAGCTGGAGAACTACTGCAACTAGCCCCGCGCCCGAGAATAAAGGCCCTGAACCAGCTCCGGCCCGTGTCGTCTGTGTGTCGGGGGCATCCGAGGGCCGGGGTTGGGGCCCTGCCCGAGACCCCTCCGAGCTCCCCCCACCCGTCGAGCCCACGGGCGGGAGCCCAGGCCAGGCCTGTCGGCCGCCTGCTACCCTGGACGGAGAGGGGCTGTCGGGGTCTCTGGGCGGCTGGGGTGGGGACTTGGTTGGCGGGGGTCCGACACCCCCTGCTGAGGGACCCGGATGCCCCAGAGTCTTTTGAGGAAAGAGAATGAGGGCCTTCTAGAGCTTTCTGCCCACCCAGCCCTCCGGAGCTCTCCTTTGAGAGCTATTTGGGAAGGGTCAGGCTGGGCTGGGGGAGGGTGGTCCTGAGAATCAGGTTAGGGTTAGGGTTAGGGTTAGGGTCGCCCAGGGCCCAGTAGGTGGGCCCTCATGTCCAGATTTCCCCTGGTGCAAACCCGAGGGGCCCCCACAGCCCCGAAGATAAGCCCACACCGGGGTGGAGTCCCTGGACACGTTGCCGCCTGCCCCAGCACCCTCTCCACAGGGCACCCGGGCGTTGACGGGTGACCCTGGCTGCCCCAAGGCCCGGCCAGCTCGCCGGCCGCCCCGGCCAAGCCAGTCTAGGCCTCTGCTGAAAACTCTGCCCGGCCGGTGCCTGGGGTGGCTGAGCCCACGACCGGGCCCCTGGGCCTCGTGGCTGCCTCACAGCCCCCACGCCCACAGCGGCACCTCCGCCATGCAGGAGGTGCCATGGGCCCCAACAAGCCCCGCCCCTGGAGTGGGGGCCAGAGATGGGCAGGCGGGCGGGTGGTGGACGCGGACGCTGGACCCGGAAGAGGAGGGAGGAGGCGGCTGGGACCCGCCGGGAAGTGCCCATGGGAACTCTCAGACGGCCCCATTTGCACGCGGGAGGCAGGGGTGTCCCACGGGAGCTGAGGTACGTGGGCGCCTGGCCGGAGCGCAGAGACAAGCCGGCGGGAGAGCGGGGCCAAGCCGCCCAGGTGGAGGCAGTCAGCAGAGCCCGGGTCCTGGCTGGCACTGCCTCTCCAGGGAGACCCCGGGCCGGGCTGGTCCCTGCAGGGGAGATGGACAGGTGGCTTCCCAAAGACACTCGGTGCTGGGGATACGAGTGGGGGGACGAGAGGGGAGCTGAGGCCTCTGGGGCCCACCCCAGGTGCACGGGGTTCCCCCCTGGCCCAGGCTTTCTGTGACCTTGCCACCTTCCCCTCCCCCTGCTGGGGCGTCTGCGGGAACCTGGGGAGGGCTGCCCACCCAAGAGACCCAGCCAGGCTGCCTCACCCCTCCCCAGTGTGCTGCCCCCTGCCCACTCCTGCCTGGGCTGGGGTCCCCTCTCCATGGGTAAGTCCTGCGGCCACTGGGACCTCCTCCTGGGCCTTGTACACTTCACTGCCTACCCCTCGGCCCCTGTCACTGTGTGCCTGAGAAGCCCCCTGGGAGGCAGATCAGGGACTCGGGAGGCGGGGGGCACCCTTCTTTCCATCCCTCTTTACACAGGGGTTTACAGAGGTGGGAGAAGTGGCTGCTGAGGTACCCTGGGGAGCAGGTGGCCGAGGCAGGGTCAGTCCCAAGCCCCCCACTGGCAGCCCTGGACGCTGACCCCCAGGAGCCTGCCGGCGACAGGGCCTTGCTTCTGTGGGGGCACTGCTGGCAGCTGGGGCCACTGGGGAGTGGGGCACCCCCAGCCCCCCCACCTTCAGCCAGGTCCACGGACCTTGGCTTCCCGCCCCCACCCCACTGTGCCCTGCTCCACCCCTTCTGGGAACTGGGAGGACAGACCTGTGGCCTCAGACCTGGCCTGTCCCTTGGCACCTGGGCTTTGCTGGCACTCAGCTGGCACTGACCCGGACCTCTGGGGAGGGTCCGAGTGCCCCCAGCCTGGGGGCAGCAGGGCATGGAGGGGCTCCGGGTTCTGCCCTGCTGGGCCTGCACATGTGGTGGGGGTGACAGAGCCCCTGGCCCGTGTCTGGAGGGCAGGGGCTCCTGGGTGATGTCTCCTGAGCACAGCCAGCTGGCCCCACACTCTCGCCCTCAGGTCTGTTTCTTTGTCCCACCTGCACACTGTTGTGTGGGGTGGGCAGTCTTGCACCCGTGCTCCTGGGGGAACACTGAGGCCCAGAGCCAGGATGTCTGTCTGTCCCTTGGGTGGCTCCCCTGATGCCTAGCATGTGCCCCTGCCCAGGCTTGGAAAGCTCTGTCGGCGTGGCTGCCTCCAGGCAGACCTCCCGGATTGCACCTGCTCTCTGTGCTCTGAGCCCTGGGCAGGGGCAGATGGGCACATCCACCTGGCCCTCCTGGTGCTATTTGCCTTCTCGTGTCAGCAGTGACCACATCGACAGTAAATATTTACCGTTCTCACTGTTCCCCAGGCCTGAGTGGACACTGAGGGGCAGGCAAGGCAGACGCAGGATGCCAAGGGGGCCCCTCCCCTGAGGCTGCCCCCAAGGGTCCGTGCCCGGGCCCACGTGCTGCAAGCAGAGGCCCCTGGCCGAGCCCGGTGTGTCTCCATCCGGCTGCGGGGGGACGGGGCGCGCCTGCGGCCCCAGAAGGCTTTGCTGGGCTGGCACCTGCGGCCCTTCGGGGCGCCGCCCGTGAGCGGCCATCCCACATGTGACCAGCAGGTGGCACCAAAGGCCCGCTTTTGAGTGCGGCGCCGGCCCATTCCCACCTGCTGGCACTCAGGGCTGTGGGGGACCCCCGGATGGGCGAGGCCCCCCTGGATTCTAGACGGTGTGAGGCTTAACAAGAGAGAAGGTGTCTGAGCCCCCCAAGTCCAGCTCCCACCCCGCGTCCCACCCGCCCAGGCTCCTTCAGAGGCCAGGACCCAGGGTGGGGGTCAGCTGGACAGATGATCGGGGTCTCTAAGCTTCCGCCGACGTCTCCGGCGTGAGTCTCATGGCTACTCTCCAGCCCCCTAACTCCCCCGGCTCCCCGGCCTTCCAGTATCATGGAGAGCCTTAGGGGTCCCTCCAGCCCCAGGTTGCTGAGTGGAGACCCAGGCCCTTCCCGGCCCTTTGCTCAAGGCCTCCAGGGCCCCGGGGGGACATGAGGCTGGGCGCTGCGGAGGGGCTGGGGTCCCAGGCACCCCTGGGAACCCCAGACCCGAAGGCCCAGTCCTTGCTCTCACTGTGGGGCCGGGGAGTCTCAGGCAGGGGACCAGGCCTGGGCAGTGTCCAGCTGGACTGGGGTAGCCCTTTCCCATGTCCCCCCGTCCCCCCACCCCACGCCGGGTGTGGAGAGGTCACTGCAGCAAGAGCGTTTGGGACGGAGGTGGGCGGGAGTCCAGGAACGGTGCGGGTGGCAAACAGGGCGACGGAGCGCCCGGCCCTGGCGCCTGCCGCAGCCCCACAGCTATTGTTTCTGGCCCCGGCCGCGGCAGATTCCTTCGAAAGTGGGGACCGCGGGGCCCGCCCCAGCCCCCACCCCGGGGCGAGCAGCCTCGAGCGCGGGCCTGGTCCCGCTGGGCTGGCGCCGAGCGCCCACTGCCAGCTGCCCACACATCCCTCGGGGGCTCGTCACCCTCCTGATCGCAAAGGCCCGCTAGCTCCCACCTCCGCCTCAGCTTGGACCCCCAGTGCCTGCTCCTCTGGTAAAGTGCGGTGACCCCAGAGCTGTCCTTGAAGGCCGTCCCCAGGCCCTGGGTTTGGGGCTACACCCGAGGGCTCACCCCACCCTCCAAGGCAGGGGTCTTGGGGGACAAGCCTGGGGTCCCCTGGCCTGAAGGCAGAGGTGGGTGCCTGCTCCACTCCCATCACCAAGAGGTCCCAGGACGTCTGGGCCGCAGGCAGCCAAGCCCAGGGCTCCACTTGGGGACCAGGAAGGGTCCCTCAGCCGTGCTCCTCTCTGCTCTCTGCGGGGACAAAGGCCACGCAGCCTGGGGTCTGCAGGGCCTTGAGCCTCTGGGCAGCCCCTGCCCCCTCCAGTGCCCTCCGGATCAAGCAAGCTGCTGAGTCACCAGACCCTCTGGCCAGGGAGGGGGGCAGCGGGGCCCCCACATCCCGCCTGGGCCTCCTCTGATCCCCTTCCCGGCCCATCTGTGTTTTTGGAAAACAGAGCCGGCGCCCCCAGGCTGCCCTGCTAGTTGGGGGCCATTCACGCTGAGAGACTTTTCTTCTTCCAAGTCCAGTCTTGCTCCAGCCCCTCCTCCCCACAGCCCCTGCCCCCCAGGCCTGCTGTGTGACCCTGCCACGCCCCCCCACCCTCTCTGGGCCTCAGTCTCCGTATCTGAGAAAGGAGGCGAGGGGCCGTGGTCACGCTCAGGCACGCATTGGCGGCTCAGTGGGGCAGGGGGCCGGTGCCAAGGCAGCGAGGCAGGTCCCAGGGCTGGCCGGGGGCTTCTGGAGCCCCCAACCCTGGCTCTGGCCTCAGGAGCACCTCTGTGGGCGTCTTCCGGAAGCCTGGGGGGCTTGTCATGTGCCGCAGAGGCTCTCCAGGTGGGGACAGAGGGGGTGAGAGCAGGCTTCCCGGAAGGCGCCCTCTGGAGAGCTCGCCCCGGCCTGGCCCAGCTGTGGGAAGGAAGGAGGAGGGGAGCCGGAGGAGGAGCTGGCGAGAAACTAGGGGTGCTGCTGGCCCTGCGTCTCCAGCTGAGGGCCTCGGCAGGGGCCAGGCGGGGGCCAGGCTGCACAGTCAGAGCTCAGCAAGCAGTGCAGGTGGGAACGCGCAGGCAGGGAGGCTTCCTGGAGGAGGTGTCCTTAGCCCTGGAGGGTGCCGCTGCCGCCGGGCTGCAGACCTGCCGTGGAAGGGCCCTGGTGCCAAGGGCAGCCCTGTGCCGCCCAGGGCTCCCGGCGGAGCTGGGGTTCGAGGGATTCAGGGCCTCACCTCCTCACACAGCCTCGGCCTCCCCGGGGCCAGCCAGGGTGTCCACTTGGGGCCAGTGCCGGGCCGAACGGCATGAGCCCCGGCTGATCCTGGCTCGGCGGCTGGAGGCTGTGTGCCCTGGGGAAAGTTACTCAAGCTCTCTGGGTCTCCGTTTCCATCAAAAGGGGACCAGAAGAAGCCCTACCTGCCTCACGTGCCAGGAGGGTTCAGGGCAACACCGTGGGTGGGTGGGTGGTGGCCCCACAGGCCTGTCGCCACTTCCCGGCTCTCCGCCCTCAGCAGGACCGTCCAGGCAGGCCCAGCGCCCGCCAGTGCCCTTTGGTGCCGCCGTCTCAGGAGATTTGGGTCCTTCCCACACAGCCGGGGGCAGAGAGGAGAATCAGGGCCACAAAGTGGGAGTGGGTCTGGGTCCCGGGAGCCTGCACTGCTGCCCAGCCCCTTGTGGAAACAGAAGTGTGCCCACCCAGCCCAGCTCCCCTGTCCTCCTGGGCCCCGCCCGTGGCAAGCCACGGCCACGGCCTACCCAGGGCAGCGTGGCGGTGTCCACTAGAACCAAGGCTGCAAGACCCTGAGCCCTAGGGGTCGGGCGAGGCAACTCCCAGGAGTCCCGATGCGGTTGCTACCAGGTGGGGGTCTTGGACACTCTTTGCTCCCCCCTGGGCCGTGGACTCACGGGGACAGGCTCACGGCTGTCCCCCCCACGTCCTCGGCAAGTCGAAACCAGTGCGTGTCCGTGGGAAAGTGACAGGCCACGTGGCCAGGAGGGCTCGTGGGAGCCCCTTGCCAGGGAGGGCGACCTCTCCGTGGGGCTCCCCCTGGGTGAACGAGAAGGAGCAGGGGTGGGTGTCTGTGCTTGGGGGTCCCTACGTGCTCACGGAGGTGGGCTCTTGGAAGCTCTCTGGAGCTCCAGCCGTCAGCCAAGGAAGCCAGGGGCAGGGGGTGAATTTCTCTGCCCGGGACTCCCCAGGGCCCGCTGCAGAGCTACCAATCGCCTTTCCACATGGTCCCAGAAAGAAAGTTCTAGTGCCAGCCGCCAGGGTGCCAGGGACCCAGAGGTCGTCTCGTCCACAGTGACGGACATTTATGAGGTGGATTCTGAGACATCCCCCTGCCCCGTGGGCATCAGCGCGCTGGGCTTTGAGGTCAGAGAGGACACCTCGGATGGATGGGAAGCAGCTCGCCCCAGGCAGGGCACAGCCAGGGTTTGAACCGGGCGGCCCCCAGCGGCCCCTGCTCACCCTTCTCTGTCTGAGACTGCAGCCAGCCAGGAGCTGCAGACCAGGCCCTCAAGCCCACCCCGCGCCAGGCTCCCCGGGCCCTGTGCTAAGGCCTAGCGGCCTCTGGGCACGGTTTTGGGCTGGGGTTACGTGCCCCTCTTCTCTCAGTTCCTGCATTTTGTTGAGGTCTTCCTTGGACTGATACTGATTTTGGAGAGGTTTTCCCTGTGGCTGCCGTTCTTCAAGTGGCCACAGGATGTCAGGCTGGGCCAGGTTTGGAAAGCCCGGCACCCCAGGCAGGATGGGGCAAGGGGGCTGGCGCCTCCTCGAGGACCTGAGGACCGGGGGTGGGGGGCACCCCACGGGGGGCACCCCACGGGGGCCCTGCCGGACAGACTCCAATGCTCTGATCAGGAAGGCACCTGATTTTATTTTAATACAAAAGAATACAGTTCGCTCTAATTCTCAGAGCGAAACGGTGCCGCGGCACGGCACGCCAGGCTTTCTCTTGGTCCTGGGCACCCACCAGGGTCACCCCCGGGGAAGGAGGGATTCCTTCAGCCCCCCTCCAGGTCTGGAGCGCCATCAGGAGGCAGGCAGGAAACTCAGATCCAAGCGCAAAGGTGCCGAGCCCATCTGCGCCCTGACCCCACAGAAGGGGACCCTCATTCCCTGTAGGGGGAAATACCCCAGCTCTGCACCCCGCCGCCCCCCCCGGGACTCCCGAGATGTGCCCCGAATGGTAAGGCGTGAAGCCTTTGGGTGGTGCCACTGTAATTCTAGAATTAACCACCAGGTGTCAGCATGAGGCCGCTTACGCGGACAAGCGGCGGACGCCTAGCTCAGACTTGTAACTGTGAATTCATCCTGCTCAAATGGGGAACCCGCCAGAACCCCAGGAAAGGCCGACCCTCTCCCAGGCCTTTAGGAGCCAGTGGGGTAAGGAGAGGCTGTCAGGTGCCCCATATCGCTGCACCCCAACTTGCATCTTTTTTGTCCCCTACTCCTTCAGGTGTTTGGAAGGCAGTGCTGGGGGCACAGCTCTCACACCCCAACTCACTGACCCCCGGTGTCCCCAGCCCTGCCTCAGTGGCACCCGGGATTAGCTGTTTCCTCCCCATCCTGGCCCCCTTTCCCTGCTCTCCTCTTGCTGGACTCGGTGATTCTGGGTGAAAGAAAG
Source organism: Tolypeutes matacus (assembly GCA_026826555.1). Lineage (NCBI taxonomy): Eukaryota > Metazoa > Chordata > Mammalia > Cingulata > Chlamyphoridae > Tolypeutes > Tolypeutes matacus. The sequence goes on from JAKSZT010053988.1 coordinate 39,914, forward strand.
CTGTGGCCTGGAAGGAGCCCCTTCTGGGCCAGGCCCCAGGGGTGGATCCAATGCAGGGCAGAGCACAGATCAAAGGCATCCTGTTTTGGGGGTGAGGGTCTCCACATCTTCGGGATTCTGCATCACTTTGAGCCCCTCAGCTGCTCACTGCCTCAGTCTGGGGGTGCCACTTTGGTGGGACTCTAGTGTCTGGCCCCTTATGCTCCCTAGCTCTACCTCTGGCACGGACAGTCCCCACTGAGTCTCCCCCGGCAGCAGTTCCTGGCAACAACCGGACCAGGGGAGGCAGCGAATGGCTGTGGAGCCTCCAAGCCACAGAGCCCCTCACAGCACTGAGGCTACTTTGTGCCAAGATTTGCACCCAAACCCAACTCCCCTCTGTATGTGCCAGAGCTGACTCAGGGCCATTGGTATCCCTGTCTCCCGCCCACAGAATGGTGTGGCACTGGGGCATGTGGGGTCCTGTTTGGGACATCTCCACCATATTTGAGTCCTCCTCAAGCCTGACTCTTCCCTGATGAGAGCCCAGTTCTCCCTGTTGGATACCCTATCCATCCAGCCAAGGATGGGAGGGCTTGAAACACCAGTGGAGATGGGAGAATTAAATCCCGGCACAAGCTGGTGAGTGAGTTGAGAGGGGCTGGGGGAGTCAGTGAGACGGGCAGGTCAGAGCAGGAGCAGAACCCTGTAAACACAAAGAGAATGGGCTCTGAGGTGGGGGGGGGTTACAGGATGGGGGGCCAGCCGGCCTTCTGAGAAGTTCACTTGCCTTTGCCTCTTTGTGAGGCTTTGCTCTGCTGTCTGCTCTCCCTGCAGAGGTTGGAGAAGAAGGCTCAACTACCCAGGGAGATTCAGTCCAGTCAGTCCAGTTTAGCTCTGTCTGAGCCTCCCCCCAGCTGCTGTTGGCTCTGAGCTTGTGCCTTTCTTGGCATTTCAGCAGACTCACAAGGCAGTGCATCTGGCCAATTGTCCCACCCTGCAGGGCCTGAGGGCAGGGCAGCTGCTGCTCACTGACTGCCACTGCCATTTGCAGCTGGGCATCTTCAGTGCCTACTGCCACCCCTGAGATGTCAGGGGTCAGATCAGATGTGACTGGCAAAGGAGAAAACTCCAGCTGAGTCCCATGCCCCTGGAAGGAGGATGGACATGGCTGCACTGGGCTGCAGCTGTGCTGGGGGCACCTAAGGAGATTCTTCTGCCCATTTTTGGACCCTGCTTCCCCCCCCACCCCTCCCCACCCCCAATATACCCGTGCCACGCCCACCGACATTCCAGGGTGTCAAGTGGCTGCCAAGTGTCACTTTAGTGGAGCCCCCCCCCCACTCCCCGGCCTCCTAGCTAACAAGGACTACTTCCGGCTGTTTATGCCCACGCCCACAGATGCCTTATTGCTGGGTCAGGGGTGGGTCAACCCTCATCCCCCCCCAAAGCGTCGTGCCCTGGCATGGGAAGGTGCCACAGCCAGCAGCCCCAGCACTACCGAGCTGGAGCAAAGCTTCCTGAATTCAGAGGGACTCGAGGGGTCCCAAGAGAGGGGAGAAGTAACGGGGAGAGGAGGAAAGGCGTGTAGGGGACGGGGAGGTGAGGGGCAGAAACCCTAATTTTAGCTGGCATTGAGCAGGTGCTCTGCTCAGTGGGGCAGCGGCTTTCCCGCTTCGAGGGGCTCGATGATCATGCATACTCTAAAGGCGCCCTTCGTCTCTGCAGCCTCTGCCACCCCTTCCTCCTCCTCGCCGCCCTCCACCCGGCTCGAGGGTCTGGGCGCTGCAGCCCAAGCACCCCCTGCTTTGGCAGCGACCGCTAATATTGGTCCAACCGGTGGATTATCGGCCAGGCGTTTTCGGCAGAGAGCCCTGGGCACCAGCGACTCCCCCGTCCTCTTTATCCACCGTCCGGGAGCTGCCGGGACTGCGCAGCGACTAGAGCACAGGTAAGTGGGCTTCCCTCTGCGTGGGGGAGAAAAGCTGCTTTCCCAGGGCTCACGTACGTGTGGCCAGGGGCTGAGGGCAGCTGCAGGATCCCTGTTGTGCAGGAGGTGACGTGCCTGGGCTGCCGAGTGCTCAGGCAAACCTCCTGAGAGTGGCCTCAGCTCTGGAGGGGACAGGGAGAGCAGGTGGGGAAGGGGCTCTTCCATAGGACTGCACAGGCCCAAAGAGGCTTTGGCGAGGAAAACTGGTTTTCCTTCACTAACCGTCCAGGAGAGGCAGTGGGGCAAGGCCCCTCTTCCCAGAAGGACTGCACAGCTGTTTTTGCAAATGGTAAAGGCAGGGTTTTTCTGGGGGAGAAGTTTTCTCTTGCTGTGTCTCTCCCACCCCCTCCCCTCAACCTCCCACCTCCCACCATCCCATCCAAAGACAAGCAGGAGATGGTGCGGCAGGGCCAGGGGTCCGAGACTCTGGAGCAGGTTTTTTCTTTTTTTTTTTCTTTTTATACCATTTTAAAAGTAATGTGTCCCTCTCCCCAAGCTCCCCACCACCAGAGTCCCACCAACAAACTGGGAAGGAGAGTAAGGTAGTTAAAGTAAAGCTGCTTCCCTCCTGAAGGTGAGCTCAGCTTGCCCTCACCCCCCTCCCAGCCTCCTCTGCCCACCAGAATGGGGTGGGGGGCATCAAGGGCAGATTCCCGGGGGCACGTGAGGCTTCTCTTGCCTTCACCCGGGACCCCAGACTCCTCTCTCCAGAGGAGCCCAGCTGCCCCCTCAAGGCAGAGGCCTGTGCTGGGGGTTGTGGCCAGCTCCCAGGAGCTCTCCTGTCTGGCGCTGGGCAGGCCATTTGCACGCAGCCCCTCAGCCCCCAACGCACACCCGACACGGGTCTGTCCCCAGCCAGGAAGGGGACAGCCTGTCCCACAGAAGGGTCTCCTTCCTCCTGCCAGCCCGCTTCCAGCAATCTGCTAGCCACTTCCTCCCTCCATTGTCCTTTGAGAAAGGGACAACGGGGCAGGAGAGGGACAGGAGGAGGGGACACCGCCCAGACCCTGACAAGGTGACCCAACAGCTGGGGAGGGGGTTACTGGGCTCTGGCTTGGGGGGTATTCATTTTAGAAGATCTCGTCTCAGGAACACCCTTTTGCTTTCCCCAAGGGGCCGAAGAGTCACTGCTGGCCTCGTGGAGGAGGAGGTGTCGTCAGGCCGCCAGCGCCAGGGCCCCCCAGCCCAGCCGGCTCCAGCCCGGGCCCAGCCTGACCCCCAGCCGGAACCCCAGCTGGCCAGGGCAGCCTGCGAGGCCAGCCCCGAGCTGAGCTGCTGCGGCCTGCGGACCAGGCAGCCCCCACGTGTGGCGCACTGAGGCAGCGCACGGCGCCCGGCTGAGAAGGGTGAGTGGCGCCCGGGGCCGGGGGTCGGCAGGGGCAGTACTCTCTTGCCCGCTCTCCAGTTGTCCGTGTGCCGGGCTCGGGGCAGGGGCCCGGCTTCCTACAGTTCTCCGAGCCCCTCAAGGCCGATTCGGAGCCCCCTTTGCCAAGGCGCTGGGGCACAGAGGTCGGGGGTGAGTCCAGTCGCAGCTGCCCTCTGCAGTTCAGGCGGCGAGGCTCCGGAGGCTTCTGCCCTGGGGGGCTCCGGGGTGGGCAAAGCAGGCTGCAAAGTCCTCTGAGGGGGCTCCTCGTAGACGAGTAAAGGTCAAAGGAGGGAGCCTGGAGGGAGCAGGAAGGGGGGACAATGTGAGGCCGAATTTGAGGAAGGGCGAGAGAAAGGAGGAGGGAGGGGAAAAATCCATGGCCTGGGAGGAATGCAGGGACCCCCGCCCCAGGGGCCCTGCCCTGCTGGGCTGCAGTGCTGCCACTCCCCGTGTCCCCGTTTATCCGTGGGAGGCAATGTGGGGAGAGGGGGTTCAGCCCAGGCCTCCCGATGTGCAGAATTGTGAGGTAACAGCCCCAGGACTGGGGAGCCACTCGGAGCGGTGGAAAAGGCTCCACGAGGGCTGTGTGTTTGGGGGGCCACAGTTTCCTGTGTGTGTTGGGGGGGCCACTAGGAAGCCCCGGGCCAGAGCCGCCTCGACTCGGCTGGAGCCGGCTCCGGGTGGGGCCCAGCTGGCTGACCGGGTCAGGTGCTGAGGGGCTGGGGGGAGAGGGGCGCCTCCGTCTTGGGAGGTCCGGGGGTGAGGAGCAAGGGGGTCTGTGTCCTTGAGTCTGAGCCGGCAGAGAGAGAGGCCACCCTTCGGGGCCTGCAGGGAGAGTCACAACAGGTGGCTCCCTCCAGGCCGCGCTGCCCACCCCCAGAGAGGAGCTGAGGCCATTCTCTCTAAAGACATCTCGAGTTCACACATTAAATAAAGGTGGGGGACCTGGGTCTTTCCCAAGCCCACTGGTCCAGTCCCCTCCCCCGGTGCCCCCAAGCCAGGTTGGTACATACTTTTGGCATTTGTTTGGTCAGCGCCGAGATTCACGGGCCGGCCTCGGGGTGGCTCGGCACCGGCGGGCCTGGGCAGTGCCGGGCTCAGGGCGCTGGTCCCTCGCTTCCCAGGCAGGGCCCATGGAGCAGGGCTCCCCTGCCGGAGTTGGGTGCTGGACCTGCAGGGAGGGAGGGAGAGGTGCTTGGGGGACCCTCGGAGAATGGGAGTGAGGTTTACGAAAGCCTGCGCTCCCCTGGGTCCCAGGGAGAGGGGAGCGGCCAGCACAGAGCCTCGGGACGGGGAAGGGCTGCGGGGAAGCAGGAAAAGAGAAAAGCCGACCAGGCTCCGCGGCTGAGTCCGCACCTTTGAGGGGCTTATTGCCCGAGGTCTGGACAGCGGGGCCGAGAGGAGACCGCGGCACTGCGGTGCTGGGGGCACGCTGGGGGGAGCGCAGAGCTGCAGTTCCTGCGGGCAGCGAAGACCCCAGGCTGCGGTGTCCTTGGGCTGCGGGCGGGCCCCTGCTGTGCAGGCCGGAAACGGAGGGAAGGAGAGGACCTGGGCAGAGTTGTGGTGCAGGCCCTGGCTGGGGCGGGCCGCACGCGCTGAAGGTGACCCGACCTGCCCCGGCCTCGAGCCTGCCCCTCTGGCCTCACTTTTGACTAAATAAGGCAAGAGCGCAGCGGGCAGCTCCGTGGGGGCGGAGGAGCGGGAGTGCCCCCCGCTGCCTGCCGGCTCTGGCAGGCCCCACCCCACCCCCATGGGCACCCCAAAGTGGCCGCAGCCTTCTTCCTACCTTGTGAGCTCCTGGGCTCGCGGCTGGAGCACTGGTGGGGGCAGAAAGCAGGAAAGGGACCCCCAGCGAGGGGCACCCCAGGACTCTGAAATGGGGCTTTCACCCCAGCCCCGGAGGAAAGCTGTGCTGGCTGCTCAGGAGCCCATGGTCTTGTCTGCCCATGGCAGGGACCCCCCTCGAGAATCTGTTTCTGCTCCCAGCCTGAGGGGCCCTGGGTGCCCATGGGCAGGCACTCTTTAAATGTCCCCCACCCCACATTTACCAAGTCGCCTCAAAGTGGGGAAACTACATAAGTACTCCCTTGTCTTCTTCGCTGGAGACTCCCTCCTCGCCCCCCTCCTATAGGCAGAGCACAGGCCAGAAAGCCGGGGACTGGGGACTCAGAAGACTGGCGGGAGGAGAAGGGGGGCAGCGAGGGGGGGGCAGGCCAGATGTTCCTGGAATGGGACACGGGGGGTGATTGATGCGAACTGGAATTTGAAAGGGGGACATTCCCCACGTGCTTTGGGCTCTAGGGCTGGAAAATGGGCTATTTTTCATGGTTGGGGGAGTCTCCTAGCCTTGCCAATTTAATGCAAAGGAGAGGCCTGGGCCCTGCCCGGGTCCCCGTGGCTTCCCGACGTCTTAACTCCTGCCTGCCAGGAAAGCCAGGCTGGGCTGGGCTGAGGTGCCTCCCACCTTCCCCTCGGGTGGCAGTGACAATGGGGGCAAGCAATGCCCACTGTACTTGCCCAGTGATCCCTGCCATTTCACTGCCCCCAAACAGTGCTCCCCTCTGCCAGCGCCCCCACCCCGCAGCCCCCACATACGCCGCAGCCCCTCATCCCCAACATTGCCCAATCCCGAGTGGGTGACCTTGTTCCATGCGGCAGGGCCATGGGCGCGTGGGCCTGTGGGTTTATTTGTCTTTAAGAAATTGGACTTTCCCCAGCTAGGGGAAAGGGTGGGAGGCTTTGGTGAAAATTCTCTTTGAATTTCACCAAAAGGAGGCCCCTGATACCCAGCCGCCACGCCGGCCTGGCCCCCGATTTCCACTCCTCATTTTTCTCCTTTTCTGCCCCAAGACTTCTCTTTCGCCTTACCAAAACCAAATTGGTTACACCGGTTATCTAGGGGCCGGCGAAAGTCCGAACAGCGCGCGCGGGGCGCCCTGGTGGCCGGGGGTGACGGCCAGGGGTGCTCCCGGGCCCCCAAGCCGAGCCGGGGACGAGCCTGCCCGCGGCGGCCGCCCGGCAGCGGCTTCGCCTAGGCTCGCGGCGCGGCAACGCGTGGGGCGCGGAGGCGGCGAGGAGCCCGAGGGCCCGCTCGGCGGCGGCGGGGCGAGCAGCCAGAGCCCCGGGGCGCCCCGGGAGCCGCGCG
>JAKSZT010053988.1:46493-68417 GCA_026826555.1 Tolypeutes matacus
GAGGCCAACCTTCAGGCGACGTCTGTATAGGACTTATCAGACAAGAACTTTGAAGTAGCTATGAAGACTCTGAGGATGAAGATGGACATACATTTGTATGCTGCATTTGTAGTCAATGAAAGTAAAGGAGGTTCTAGCAGACAAATAGACAATGAAAAAAAAAAAAAATCCAAATGGATGTCCAGAACTGAAAAATGCAATCTCTGAAGTTAAAAAAAAAAAAACGGGATGGGATTAACAGCAGCAGGAAGATGACAGAAGAATTAGTGAACTTGAAGATAGATCCATAGATGTCTTCCAGTAGGGAGAAAAGAGAGGAGAAAGGGTTTTGAAAAAAAAAGGCCATGTGGAGAGCGAAAACTCCCAGTATATGGTGATTTCAGTCTCAGAAGCGGAGGAGGCAGAGGATGGGATAGAAAACCTGTTTGAAGAAATGATGAATGACTATAAACTTCCCAGATCGGTTAAAAACAAAATGGACAGATTTAAGAAGCTCAGCAAACCCCAAATGGGATCCATTCAAAGAAAAACAGGCCTCGGCTCATCACGGTTAAACTGATGAAAATGAAGATTAAAAAAACAGAAACTCTTGAAAGAAGAAAACGGCACATTAGAATCAGGGAACAATGAATGTTGCCCTCAGAAACCACGGGGCAGCAGACAATGGAACAGCTTTCAGGGACTGACCACGTCTCCCCCGGGGCTCCTGAGGCCACACGCGCCTCCTCCTGTCCCATCTTGTCAGTGTCGCTGTGCCTTGTGTGTCCTCTGACTTCTCCTCGATGCTCAAGCCCCAAATGTGCATCTCTGATCCCACTTGCCCACAGACCCAATTTCTGCCTGGTTTACCTGCTGGTGCCCAAAACACTCCACGCCCAGAACATGCTCGTCCTCCAGGGGCCTCCGCTGCCTGAGCCAGAATTTTGGGCATGGGCAGCCCCGTCTCTTACCTCGCACCACAGTCCAGGAGCTCTTACCAGCCAGTCTTACTAGTTACCAGCCAGTCTCCACTCCAGAAAATTCTGCAGACTGGAGGCCGCTCCACGCTGCCTGCTGTACACCTCCTCTATCGCCGAATGGGTCAGGTTGTGGGTTATAGACCCCACTGCATACGTGGCCACCTGAGAAGGGCAGAGACTCGTGGCCAGGTGCGGGAGCAGGCCAGCAGGCAGCCTGGCCTGGGGGGAGAGATGGCAACCAGCAAGGACGGTCATGAGATTGTCTCCCAATTACAGGCCCTGGGGACCAGCTGGGCTTTGGGTCTGCTGGTCCTAAAGCCCCCTGGTCCTCCTGCATTGGCAGGTGGGGGGCCAGTCCTCACGCCTCCTGAGGCCTGCCCCTTCCAGGAAGCCCTTGGGCTCTGCGCACACTCGGCTCCTCACTCCTCTACTAGGGATTCAGTCTCTTCTGGAGAAAGTGCTCCAAGAGGCAGCAACTGGCATCAGCGAGGGTTCCCCACACCCTGGCCCGAGGCCAAGGGAAAGAGTCAGGCACCAGCTCCAGACGCGGCCCGGGTCTCTCCGTCAGCCAGAGGAGGGCGGGAGCGGGGATGGGGTCCCATCTCCAGTCCCCCTGGTTCCAGCCTCATTTCCGATCTTGAGTGGCAACTATGCATGGATGTGGAGGTGAGCTGACACCGCTGCCCTGTCTCCCCCAGCCCTCCTGGACCCCATGTTAGGAGGGCGCTTGCAGGGGGCAGGGCTGTCCCAGGAAGCAGGCTCTGGGAACCCACATCCCCACTGCCCAGGCGAGAAGATGGAGGCTCAGTGCAGCGGGGTGGTCGCCTCCCCAGCCCTTCCCCTCCTGCTTGGGGGCCTGGGACTGGGCAGAGCAGGTGGGAGGTGGAGGAGGCCCAGGTCCCTGTGTCCAGGCCCCTACTCTGTCGTGGACAAGCTCACCAGGCCAGCTGCTCGGGGAAGAGAATGGAAGAAAGGTGGTGAGAAAGGGCTGCTGCTTTGCCCGGCAGGCCCCCTCTGCCCGGTGTGGTACTGGAGTGTGCTGGCAGGACATGCGTGCCCAGGCCTTCGGTCCTCCCCCTGCGGGGCACAGGCCCTCCCGACCCAGGCCCACGTGCCCCGTGCAGTCCCCTACAGCTCAGTGACAAGGGTCAGGCACCCTGTGTGTTCTCATCCCTGAGGTGGGGGGAAGTGAGGGGGGCATGGGCTGGGCACTGGCGGGCAGGTGGGTCTCTTCCAGGCACCACCAGGTGCCAACCTGGCTCCGACTGGCGCCGGCAGAGGAGAAGGGGGTGCCTTGGAGCGTGTCTCCCTCTCCAGCCTCAAGGACACCCCCATGGAAAGGACCATGTGGGGCTGCCGGGGAAAGCAAGTCTGAGGGGGCTCGGGCCCCTTAATCCTGGTAGTTCCTGCTGACTGTGAGTTCCATGGAAACTCAGCACTGGATTTCGAGTCTAATTCCCTGTGACATTCTAGGAAGTTCATCACTGAGTGTTACGCATGAAAACAGACTTGGGGCAGGGCCCATCGCCCGCTCTGACCACACTCTGCTTATAATTAGCAAAGGGCCTGCTGCTTTGCTCGCAGTGGTTCACCAGCGGGTCAGAAGTGGTCCCAGGACCTAAGGAGCCCTGCGCCGCCAGGGCTGAGGTAAAGGGGCTCGAGGGGCAGCAACAGGCCTGTGGGCTAGACTGCAGGAGGCACTTCCAGGCTGGATGATGGAGAGATAAACAAATGCCAAATCGAGACCAGAGAGGGGGCCTGGGGGTCTCTGTCCCTGAGAGAGTCACAGCCTGACTGGGGAAAGCCACAGGTGAAGTTCACAGCGGGGAACCCACCAGGTGGCAAAGAGGGGCCACAACACCTCAAGGAGGTGGGCTCCTTCCGGCTGGACCGGTCAGGGGAGGCTTCCTGGAGGAGGAGACACACACAAGGCACCTCGAGGGCCCGGATTTATCTAGGGGGAAGGAGGTGGTGAGGGTGGGAGGACAGAGAGGACGGCAGGGCTGCGAGGGGCTGGGGCAGCTCCTCCACGGGGTCTCTCCACGCAGGGAGAGCTGGGCTGGGCCTGGGGGGGGCTGGGCCGGAAGGCACCCCCACGCGTGGGTTTTGCTCTGAGAAGCACTCGTGGGCCCGGGCCGTTGGCCAGCTGCCAGCATCGCCTGAGCACGTCCTTGGTGAGGCGGTGGACGTGACGAATGCCATTACTGCTTGACCCTCGAGGGCGTCTTTTCAGGGAGTCCGCCCGGAGGAAGCCTGGTGTCTCTGGGAAGAGCACTGCGCGGCGGTTTGAGTGACAAGCTAAACTGGCCGCTGGTGCCATTTCACTTGCACGAGTGACTGACAGACACACCGCGGTGGTTTTCTCCAGAACGGATGAAAGGCACCTGCTACTTCAAGGAAAACCATTCTTGGTGTTTGTTGCCTGGGACCAAATTTGAGAGTTGGAGTGAAAAATAGAATTTTGAAGCACTTGCATCTGCCTCCTTGAGCTTGACAGCTTTCAGTCCTTGGCGGCCTTTCTGATGAGCTCGGGGGTGATACGAAGGAAACGCGAGCACTTGATGCTGATAACGAAACATGTCCGAATTCAGGGGAGCCACGTACTTGGCGCCCGGTACTTTCCAAACGACCCGCGAATATGTTCCCAAATCACATCTGGGTAAAGGATCCTTTGAAAGTGCAATGAGACCAACGGTTGTTTTTATTCAATAAACTTGAATTGTGGAATCACTTTAGATTACTGAAAAGTGGCAGAGCTGGTGCATTGAGCTGCCATCAGCCCCCCCCCAGGCTCCCCTCGTGCTCCCACCTCCCACCACCGTCCCACACTTGTCAGAAGGAAGCTCCTAACACGAGCGCATCACAGTGACTCGACGCCAGACCTCGTCTGTCTTTGCCAGTTTTTCCGCTCAGGTCCACTTGTGGCTGCAGGAGCTAACCCAGGGTACGGCTTTGAAGCTGTCCCGTCTCCTCAGAATCCTCCTGGACCATTTTCCAGGAGGTGCTGGGAAATGAACCCAGGACCTTGTACACGCGAAGCAGGCGCTCAACCACGGAGCTGCACCCGCTCCCCTTGACAAATCGTTTTTGGGTTTTTTTTTAAAGATTTATTTATTGATTTATTTAAATCTCTCCCTGCCTCCCACCCCCGATGGCAACATCACCTGTCTGTTCACTGTTTTGCTTGCTGTGTCTGCTCCTCTTCTCCAGGAACTGAACCTGGAACCTCCCACGTGGGAGGCAAGTGGCCAAAGGCCTGAGCCACATCAGCTTCCCTCAATACATTTTTTCTTTAAATTTTTTTAAAACTTTATTTTGTACATTTAATAATTGGAAATATAAACAATTAAAATAAAAAGTAAACACAGATGAATAAATATATACATTTCTCAACTAAATGTAATGGATACATATAAAATTTTTTTTGAATCAAACAATATGATACACAATGTATTTGGTTCATAGTAACACATTCATACAGCACTTGTCCTTCTGTGTCTGGCTTGCTTCACTCAACATAATGTCCTCCAGGTTCATCCATGTTACCATATGCTTTACGACTTCATTTCTTCTTACAGCTGCATAATATTCCATCGTGTGAATAGACCACAGTCTGTTTATCCATTCGTCTGTTGATGGACACCTGGGTTGTTTCCAGCTTTTGGCAATGGTGAATAATGTGGCTGTGAACATCGGTGTGCAGATGTCTGTTCGTGTCACTGCTCTCAGTTCTTCTGGGCATATACCCAGCAGTGGTATTGCAGGGTTACGTGGCAAGTCTATATTCAACTTCTTTAGGAACTCCAAACAGTCCTCCACAGTGGTTGTACCATCCTGCATTCCCACCAACAGTGAAGAAGTGTTCCTGTCTCTCCACATCCTCTCCAACACTTGTAGTTCTCTGTCTTTTTAATAGTGGCCATTCTGATGGGTGTCAAATGATATCTCATTGTAGTTTTGATTTGCATTTCCCTAATCTGAGTGATGTTGAGCATTTCTTCATGTGTTTTTTTTGCCATTTGTATTTCTTCTTTGGAGAAATGTCTATTCAAGTCTTATGCGCATTTTAATCAGGTCATTGACCTTTTTATTGTAGAGTTGTAACGTCTCTTTATATATCCTGGATATTAAACCCTTATCAGATATGTGATTTCCAAGTATTTTTTCCCATTGAGTTGGCTGCCTTTTCACCCTTCTGACAAAGTCCTGTGAGGTGCAAAAGTGTTTAATTTTGAGGGGGTCCCATTTATCTACTTTTTCTTTTGTTCCACGTGCTTTGGGTGTGAGGTCCAAGAAACCACCACCTACTACAAGGTCTTGAAGATGTTTCCCTACATTTTCTTCTAGTAGTTTTATGGTCCTGGCCTTTATATTTAGATCTTTGATCCATTTTGAGTTGATTCTTGTATAGGGGGTGAGATAGGGGTCCTCTTTCATTCTTTCGGTTATAGATATCCAGTTCTCCCAACACCATTTGTTGAAGAGACTGTTTTTTTCCCATTAGCGTGGGCTTGGTAGGTTTGTCAAAAACCAGTTGACTGTGTAGGTGAGGGTTTATTTCTGGATTCTCAATTCTATTCCACTGATCGATGTGTCTATCTTTATGCCAGTACCATGCTGTTCTGACCACTGTAGTTTTGTAATACGTTTCAAGGTCAGGCAGTGAAATTCCTCCCATGTTGCTCTTCTTTTTTAGAATGCTTTTGGCTATTTGGGTGCACTTACCCTTCCAGATGAAGTCAAATTGGTTTTAATTTAACAGAGCTTGAAAAGCTCATTGACGTGGTTCCAGAGTCCCCATTGCAACGTGCTCACGAGGAGCTGCCACTTGCCATGTGTGGGCATGGCATCAACAAGCAAGTCCACAAGCATCTGAAAAAGCTCCTGAAACCACCCCCTTTCCAACAACAGACGTCCGTGGACCTGAACGGCACATCACAATGGACAAGAGACAGCAGCACGGGCAACGCCTGCGAAACAAAAAACGGGCACTCTGCTCTCAAAATTCGTTTCGTTTCGGAAAGTCTAGCTATTTTTCGTAGAAATTCCTTTGTGTCACTATTTAGAGAGTTTATTCTTATTTTTAAATAAATTTGCTTAGCACGTTGTTTAAGTTTTAAAAATTGCAATATTTAAAAAATCAAAAAGATGTCCGCTATAATTTCTAGCATGGTAAATATCAGTAGGTGTAAGGCTCTTTGGGACCCCCAATAATTTTCAGGAAGGGGTCCTGAGGCTAGAATATTTGAGAATGGAGGTCATGGAACCTGGGCTCAGGGGCCACCAGCTCTGGATTCAAATCCTGGCATGTTGTGCCTCAGTTTCCCCCTGGGTATGATGGAAACGACATGAGCTACGAGGGTCCCTTGGGACGAGCTCTGAATGCCCCAGTCGGTGCCACACACAAGGAGCTGGTGGCGGTGGCGTCTGAGAGCTGCGTGTGGCATTCCTCAGACGAGCAGAGGGGCTGTCCTGGAGCTCTACCTGAAGAACGTTTCCCTCTTTGTTTCATTCAACCCTGTGATGAAGGAGTGCCTCTAGCTGAATTTCATTTCAGATCAGTCGTGAGCGCATTACGGCGATTTTCAGAGCGATTCCTCTTGAGTCCTTTGAAGGACTTCTTGGGGCCTCCAGTGTCTCTTATACTCTTGGAGTGGTCGCTTGACAGGAGTTTTAACACCCTTTTCATAGGCGGTGGGGTCCTCCTCCGTCGCTCTGTATTTTCACCTTGGGTCAGCACCTCGTGGCTTTAATTACCGCTGCCCTTGACCTTGTCCCAACATCTGCGCCCCCGCCGCAGCCCCTTGCTTGCCCTTCTATTTAGAGCATTCCTTCACAACTTGCCCGTCCCCGGGGTTTGCAGACACTGTCTTCTGGACCCCTCTCTCCCCCACGCCGGTGTCATGAGGATGGAGCCATGGCCCTGCCCAGGGGACGAGCAGTCAGCCCACCCCGGCTTGAGCCTGAGGTTTGGAGCAGGGGGTCTGGGCTGGGTCTGGGCACCTGCATTTTTAACAAACAGCCGAGGTGAGACGGGGTGGGGAGGGGAGGGGAAAGGGGAGGGCTGCCCCTGCCCTGTGCATGGGCACAGCTGGACCTGGAGTGGTCACAGGCTCCTGGCCACCAGCCCACCCTGCTGCCCAGGCCTGGAGGCCAAAGCTCTCTCCCGAGCGGCCTGTTTTGCTTTTTAAGTGCTTCATGAAAGTACAAGGGACGTGCTGAAACGTGCGCCTCCTGAATGGGCACCGGGAGCTTCCACATTCTCCTGTAGCCAGCCCTGGACCCAGACACGGAACATCCCTGGAGGGGCTTCCGGGCTCCTCTGCCGACTCCTGCTCAGGGCTGAGTTAGGACGCGGAGCCCTCAGTGAGGTCAGCCTGCCAGGCTCTGGCATTGTGTCTCTCATTTGGTCCCTGCTCTGATGGGGCCTTCAGAGCAGCTGCGGGGGCTGCCAAGGTGGGCTGTGCACAGCTAGGCCCAGTCTGCCCTGTCCACTCTGCCTGGGATCGTTCTAACATGAGCCTCCCTTTGCATGCTCCCACTGATGGGGAGCTCACTACTGCCTGAGGCTGACAATTGCCTGCGAGTTCCTGGCCCTGGCTCTTTCCCAACTCATCTTGCCTTCAAATGGGGTTGGGGGCTCCCTGGAAGGGACACCTGCTGGAATGGGCTGAGCTGGTGAGGTCCCGACTGCTCTCATTTCCACCTGGAGTCGCCCTCTGGGCCTCCTGTTCCTCTGCCCATTCCCAAGCTTTTTGTCTCAGCATAATCCCAGAGAGAGGCCCCAGAAGGCAGCCGCGACCCCTCCAGGGTTCCAGGCGTGGGGATGGGGGAAATGGCCTCTCACAGCCTAGAAAGCAGGCGGGAGGGCTGCTGGGGAGGGATCCACCTTTCATAGACCCCTGCCACCCCTGCCGGTACCTTTCAAGCGTCCTCGCCTCCTTCGCCTCCATGAGGAGCTGCAGCTTAAACTCTTGGATGGGTATGGCTCCCCACCTGGAGAAACTGAGCCCACCAGTGTTGGGGTGGGCTGTGGGTGGGGAGCCCCGACCTCCGCAGGCACGCTCCAGCCTCCCCCCTGCCAGGCCCGGCACCTGGGGGCTCCTAGTGGGCCCTGCCACTTCCTGTGTCGGGGACGCCTGTCTCAGCCCCATTTCGGGAGCACATGCCCTGGGGACCCTGCTCCCCGGGCATGGAGGGAAAACCAGCTGCTTCCTGGTTGTGCCCACAATCCAGTGGCTCCCCAGCGGTGGCCGGGAGTCGAGTCCAGGGAGCGGGACTCTGCCTTGGTGCTGGGTCTGCTGTTGCGGGAGAAACTTAATCACTTTGTTTTCTTGGTTTAGGTTTTTCTTTTTAATGAAAAAAATGACCGTGCTCCAGCCCTGGGGCCTTGTGACGTTCAGGGCAGAACTGGCGTCACTTTCGAACGCTCTGCTGGGGCAGGAAGACGGGGGCCCTGGCTGATGGCGGCAGGGCCCTGCCCTCGGTGGCTGGGGGGAGGCTGAGGGGCCGCCAGGAGGGGCTGAGGGGCAGAGCAAGTCAGGGCCCAGCAGAGGGGTTGGCCCCAGTGTCCAGTCAGCCTCCTCCTCCTCCCAGGAGCCCAGAGAGGTGGGGGGCAGACCCGCTGGCACTTTGGAGACATGGGTCCTTGCCACGGCCTACCCCCCGACCCAGGCGGCAGGGCAGCTTGGAGGTGGCGCCAGGGAGTGTGCCCACCCCGGGGGCTCGACACCTGTGCACCTCTGCCAGCTGCCAGGGCCACCCAGCAGGACATGTAGGGTCCTCGTGCAGCCCCTTCCCCCTCTGAACAGGACTCATCTGGGACGCTGCGGGACGGCCAGGTCACCGGAGAGGCTGAGGCCTCCTCCTCCTCGTGGCCCACCTGCCCTGGGAAAGCCGGTGCCACGTCAGGGGGTCATGCCAGCAGCGCTGTGGAGAGGCCCTCGTGGAGAGGAAACGGGGCCCCTGCCCACAGCCAGCACCTGCTCACTACTCGGAAGCGAGTCCCCTCCCTCAGCTGAGCCTTAGGAAAACGTGGCCGAAGCTTGACAGAGAGTCACGAGACTCCGAGCCAGAGCCCCCCAGGAGCTGTTCCCAGGCCCCCGGCCCACTGAATGCCATGTGTTTTAAGCTGTTGAGTTTTGGGGTGACATGTTAGGCAGCGTTCGGTAAGTGACGTGGGCCTCTGGGGGGCGTAGAATGGGGAGACTCGTGAGGAGGGGCTGGGCGGGGCAGACGGAGCTGGGCACGAGGCCCTCGGGAGACGGCCCCGGTGTGGGCTGGCGCTGGGTGTCAGCAGCTGCCTCGCTGAGCCCATCGGCTTCGTGCCCAAGTCACACGGGGGCTTGGAGCAAGAGGGGGCAGCCGTGGGTGTGGTGGAGACAAAGAGCCAGAGGTGATGAGAAGCCGCAGTGTCTCACCTGAGCAACGGAAATTGCAGGTGACAGGGGAGGAGACTCCGCTTGCAGCTCGGGTCCATGGGATCGTCGGGGAAGCCCAGGGAAGGGGCGCCCCTGGCCCTTGGCCCTGGTGGGCACTGAGCTGGGCTGGGAGCTCTGCACAGTGGCCTGGGTTTCTCTGCCCAGCGCTGAATTGCCCCGGGGGCCAGAGGCCAGTGTCGGGATCAGGCGTGTGGCCGAGGTCCTGTGCGCCTGCCCACCTGCGTACCCAGCCTGCTCGGACACGGAGCTCCCACCCGCACCACCCTCTTGGCCTTGCCTGGATGGCTCAGGTTCTCCCTGGCAGGCCCACGGAGTCCAGACTGGCACCGCCAGGGCCACACAAGGATATGTGCCAGGTGGCACAGGACGCTGGCAGGGGTTCACCCTGGAATCCCCACGTCTTGACTTGTGGCCCAGGCTCTGGGGAGGTTTTAGGGGCTCGAGTGGCGGGTCCCTGGGGTCTGCTCAGTCCCGCGGATGTTCATGCGTGCGTGTGCCTGGGTGCACTCCGAGTGCCCCCAGCACCTTGCCTGCCCTTGAGGACAAGCACTCCGGGGTCTCTGTGTGCATGAGAGTCCCACGCCGTGCAGAGAGAGCCTGCTGTGTCCCCAGCACTGGGAATGAGCCGCCGGTACATGGACAAGAAGCCCTGCCCTCGGGAAGGCTCCATTCTGGTGGGGAAGATGGAAAACAAACTGGAAATGCATATGTCCGACGGCACCGAGTATGAAGAAGAGGGGAGACAGGCAGGGGACGGAAGTGCCCGAGCTCAGGGTTTGCCTTCAGATGGACTCTCAGGAAAGCCCTTGCCAGGAAGGGCCAAGAACGCAGAGGCTGCAGGAGTGAGGCAGGGGGACCCCAGGCCCATTCCCGCCCTGCCCCCTCCTCATGCCCACGAGGACGTGCAGGAGAGCGTGCCCAGCGCAGGAGCGTGGCAGTGGTGCAGCATCTCCGAGCAGTGGAAAGCTTGGCCTGAGAGGCCATGGGGAGCTGGCGGGAGCGTCCAGGAGGCTCTTCCCTGGGTGAGACGGGAGCTCTCGGGGTGCCCCGCGCCTGGGAAGAAGGACCCTCTGTTGCAGGGTGGAGAGCAGGTGACGGGGTCAGCAGACGGGGACCAGCCCAGGGCACCTTGGCGTGGGTGAGGGGCTTGGTGCCCGTAGCCCAGTGAGAGCTGTGCCACGGGGTCAGGGAGCGAAGCATCCAGGCTGCCCTGGGTTTGTCCTGAGCGCCAGGGCAGGTGGAGCTCCCCGGGTGGTGGTGGCAGGAAGGGACCATGGCGGGTGCAGCCGAGGCCTGGACATGCCGTGTCGGTGACAGTGCAGCTTGGAGGACCCTGGATGGTGGCTTGGGCAGCCCCGGAAGGCAGTGGGGTCCTGGCAGCAGGTTCTGCCCCTCCCCAGACAGTCGGCAGCCCCCTCCTCAGCTGGCCTGCTGGTATTCACAAGGACACTGCTTTTCTGTCTGCTGTCCCCTCGACACACTGCACCCAGCTGCCTCCTACCCAGGGCTGGCCCAAGGGTCCCAGGCTGGCAGACGGGTGGGCGGGGGTGTGTAGGGCAGTGAAGGGCAGTGAAGGGCAGGTGCGGGTGGGGGAGCGGGGTTTCGAGGGGCAGCACCCAGGCCGGGCTGGGAGGGAAGGTGCATGGTGTCTGTAATGTGCTTTCTGCACCTGTTTTTCTGGTTTGGGCCTCAAAGTATTCGGTCATCCGTTTTCATTCCAGTATCTGGAAAAGAGCTGCTCCTGGAAGCGGAAGCTTCTCTGGGCACAGACTTCTGTGAAGGGGGTGCCCTGCAAAGCTGGAGGCAATGGGGGCTCACGTCCCGGGCCTGGAGGGAGAACCCCGCCTCTGAGGAGCAGCCCCCTGCGCTGCCCCCAGTGCCCCCCGGTTTCTATAGCACCTGTGGCCCGGGCACGCGGGGCTGGGGACTCAGCGGCTAAGCCGGCGCTAATCCTAGCAACGGGCTGGCTCTCTGGGTCCCCGCGTTGGGTAGAGACGGCCCTGGAGTGAGACCCGCTCTTGGGCCACCCGCTGGGCCACCCGTCCCCATGGCTGCCCTCGCCTGGAGCTGGTCAGGGCCAGAGGATTAGCAGGTGCAAGATAGAGCGGGCCGGGGGCACCAGGAGGAGCCCAGCGCGGACCCCGGCAGCTTCGCTCCTCACTCTGGGCCCTGGGCCAGGTGAGGGGTGGCAGAGGGTCTCCCCACCACTGAGGCCTGAAGCCTGAGCAGCAGGCGAGGGCTTGAGTCCCGGGGAAGGACAGAGGTCTGCAGGCCTTTGCCCAGGAGGCCCGGCACACATGTGTGCGTGTGTGCGCGAGTGTGTGCATGCATGTGGGTGCCTGCGTGTGCTGTGTGTGTGTGCCCATGCGGGAGGAAGAGGGAGAGAGGCCCCTCTGCACCCCCGCCTCCCAGCCGGCTCTGGTGTCGCGTGTGCACATGCTTTCCATTTATTTGTCTGTCCTCTGCTCATTGATTCCACATGTGCTCCACAAGCCCCCAGGGAGCACCCGCCTTCGGTCTGCCCCGCCCAGGGCATCTGGGTGTGTCCCGGCAGCAGCCACAGACTCGAGAGAGTCCTCACTGGGCCCTTCCCCCCGAAGGCCTGATCCTAGCTGCCCGCGAGGCCCTGACTCAGTTTCCCCCTCCCCAGTATCTGGGCGGGCTGCCTGAACTCTCTCTACCAGACCCTGGTCTCCTCTTCGGCCAACTGGTGGTCTCTGGGTGGAAGCCGCAGCCCACCGTAGCTCCGGCAGGGGCAGGCAGGGCAGCGGGGTGGGATGTGGGGAGGGGTGGGGGTCCTGCACAGCAGTAGTGGTGGGGAGCGGGAGCACGACTCTCCACCCCCACTGCAGGGCAGTCCTTGCTCTTCAGGGAGCCTGGAGGGCAGCCCCGAGCCCCCCTGGCCAGGCCAGGGCCCTCACCCCTAGGGAAGGCCCCATTTCTACTGAGGGACCCTTTGCCAGCTGTGCAGGCCCCTGGGCCTTTTCTGCCACCCTGTTTCCCTTCCCAGCTCCAAGGGCCCCAGCACCCCATCAGCGGTGGAGGGAGCTTGGGTGGAGCAGGTTGGAGGAGGGTCAGGCCAGGCCCCATTGTTTAGAAAAGAAGGAACTGACCTCAGCTCCGGGAGCAGAGCCTCCCGCCCCACCCGGGCTTCCTGCTCCCTCAGCCAGGGTGGACTTTGTCCACCTTATTTGGGGATTGAGAAGCCACAACTGCCTGTTTGTCCCTGGGGGTCACAGCTCAGAATCAGACTTCCAAGGTGGGGGTCCCTTGTGGCCATGACAAGGTTTGAGCTCAGTTAAAGAAAGTGCTCTTCAAGGGTCCAGCCAGCCCTCCTTCCATCTGTAATCCACTCATCCATCTGTACATCCACCCATCCATTTGTCCATCCATCCATCCATCCATCCATCCATCCATCCATCCATCCATCCATCCATCCATCTGTCCATCCACCCATTCATTTGTCCATCTATCCATCCCTCTTTCCATTCACTCATCCATTAGTCCATCCATCCATCCATCCATCCATCCATCCATCCATCCATCCATCCATCCATCCCTTCTTCTATCCATCCATCCATCCATCCATCCATCCATCCACCCATCTATCCATCCATCCATCCCTTCTTCTATCCATTCATCCATCCATCCATCCATCTGTCCATCCATCCCTTCTATCCATCCATCCATCCATCCCTTCCTCCATCCACCCATCCATCTACTATCCCTTCCATCACCATTTTGCAGCATCCTGAGCTTGATAATTTGAAGCCCATCACCAAGAACACACTTTGAACAAATTCTTTGACCAAGAAACACAATGCTGCCTAATTTTGTCTCCCACTTCTGTCTGAGACCAGAAGCAGGGTAAGTCCCATCAGGACTTTCCATTTTGCATGATGGAAATGAGGGTGACCTACACTGGGCCCCAAGAGAGCAGGGTCACCAAGGGGGCAGGGGTCCCTGTGGCTGCCAGTGTGGGGAAGGGTTTCTCCGACTCTACCTGACCTTGGAAAAGCAACTTGCCCTCTGGTCTTGGCTTTCTTCTCTGTAAGACTCTTGTGAGAGCCAGCGGTGAGAAGGAGCTGCCGGATGTCTTTGAAGCATGCCTGGATCTCTCCTTTCTCTGACCCTGACCTAAAACCTGGTGAGGCTGGAACTAAATCCTCAAGTCCTAAATAACATTTGTGGAAGGTACAGTGGCAACACCAGGGCTTTCCACGGAGCTGCAGCTGTGCCACTCTGCCAGGGGCACAGTTTCCCAGAAGCCCATTCCAGGAAAGGAATCTCGCTGCTCTGGGTCCCAGCCCCAGGCTCCAGCAGCCAGAGCCCAAGCCGTGGGCGCTGTCTGAAAGGCATCAGCGGGAGGGACGGAAGCTCGAGGGCAGCACTAGTGATGCCTCTGTCGACATTCGAGAATCTTGGTTTGGACAATAAATTCAGTGGTTACGGTCCTGAGAGTTCGTGCATTGGAACAGAGTTTTGAAGGATGAATAGGAGTTTGCCATATGGAGGCAGGAAAAGCACACCAGGCAGAGGGAACAAAATTGAGGAACTAGCATTTTGGGGACCCGGCAAGGCGTTTCGGAGGGCTGCACTGGCTTTCAGCTTGTGTGCAAGGCCTGAAACGGTCAAGAAGGTGGCTGGAGCGGGACACAGAGTGGAACCTCAGCATGGGTCAAGGCAGGCTTCCTGGAGGAAGCAGCATAGGTGGGCCAGCTAGCTCTGTGTGGAGTGAGGGGTTTGGAAGAGGAGAGGGGCCCAGTCCACAGTGGCTGCCAAGAGGGGACCCCTCCGAAGGCGGTGAGACCTCCAGCCTGCACCAAGCACCAGGCAGTTCCTGCCAGGACCCTCCATGCCCGGGCAGGGCTCTCTTTCTCTGTGAGATGCCCAGGAGTCTCCGGGCCCTTCTCCCCTTGGCCCCTCGAGCTCCTGAGCCTGACGGTTGCTGTGCCCTCCGGCAGCTCTGCGCTCTTCAGGCCTGAGCCCCCAGCCCCACTCAGGAGCTTGTGCTCACTCTGAGCCCCCCAGCTGCCACCCCACCCCAACTGCCCTTGGCACCTCTGCCCTCCATTCGCTGCCAGGTACCTGCACGGGGGGCGGTGGGGCTCCCGATGGCCCTGGCCAGGGTCCCCCCTGCCTGCACTCCGGGTTTTCCACACAGCGGGCCAACTGTCCCCCAAAAACCTGGGCTCGGGGAGGTCAGCCAGGCAGGTGGGGCTGGGTGGGGGCTGGGCCCTGGGCCTCAAGGCTTTGAACCTGGTGAAGGGCAGCAGGGCCTGGGGGCTCTGGGAGAGCTGCAGCGGGTGTGGCACCCCTGCCCACACCAGGCGGGCTTCCTGTCTGGCCCCGGGAAGTGACCCCCCTGCCCGCCCTGGCAGATGGGTGACGTCAGCGTCTGTGATAACAGGGTGGCGGAGCTGGCACCTGCCCTGGGATAGCCCCTCTGTAATCAGGTCTCTCTGGGCTGGGCGGGGCATGGGGGCAACCCCAGCTCAGGGAAATGCCATCCTTGGTTTAGGAAAACACGTTTGCAGGCCCTTGGGGGGGGCACAGGGACACTCCCTCTGCACGCCATCCCTTTGCTGTCGTAAGCATGGAGCGTGCAGTTGGTGCTCAATAAGTGTGTGGATGCATAAGTGAAGCCTGAAAGAATTTAGCCAGGCTGGAAAGCAAAGCGCTTTGGAGGGAAGGAGGGATGAGAAAGGATGCCCCCGGGGGGGCAGGCCAGGGTGCCGGGGGTCCAGGGCTTCAGGGGATGCCAGAGGGGGTCTCTGCACGGCCCTCTCCACAGGCCAGGGGAGTCTCTTGCAGCTCTTCCCACGTGACTCCCACCAGGGACCATCCTTGGCCAAGAGTGCTGGGTCCTGGGCCTGGCGTCACCCACAGGTGCCGTGGCTGGGGACATGGCTGGCAGGGCCAGCACAGGTTTTATAATCACTTTCCGATGAAAGCAACAAGTGCAGGGAACGGTTCCTGGAGGGCCGCGGCTCCAGCCCAGCGGGGGCCACGAGTCCACCAGGTAGGGCCCGGGGTCTGCAGAGGGGGCCTCAGAAGGTAAGGGGGGGGGGGGGGCAGGGCCACCAGGCCAGGGGGAGCCGGGAAGGGGCGCTTGGCTGGGACCTGGGGTGGTGTTCTGTGCTGGACATGAGGGGAGGGCCCCTGCCTCCAGCTCACCTGAGCCCTCACACCTGCGTCTCCATCGCCCAGGCTCCAGGATTGGTGCTTCCTGAAGCAAAGGGGGCCATGGCCCCTGCCCCCAGGAGCTCAGCCTAAAGGGGGGACACCCACGTGGACAAGGAACGGGAGGACGGTGTGGGCTGGAAAGGAGGATGTGGGGGGGCTGCTTCCTGGAGGAGGGGCTGCTGGCTCATGGGGGTGTCGTCAGGTGGGGATGGGGTGCTGGGGGGGGGCACAGCCCTTCTGGGCCAGACTGCCCGAGGCGCGATTCCTGGCGTCCTGGGCTGCCTGGCCGGAGAACTTCCATGAGACGGGAAGCCCTGTAGTGTCTGGCGATGCCCCTTCAGCAGTTTTTCTGTCCGTGCGAGGGCGGCTTTCTGCTTTCAGGGGGGCTTCCCCCACCAGCTGCCGGACCCGAGGCCCTGCCCAGGGCTCAGTGGCCCCATTGTCAGGCCCTTTGCCGTCCGGGAGACAGAGGGGGCAGCTCGGGCCCTTGCGGGGTGGCGGGGCGCCCCAGGCCTGGGCCCTCACCCTCGGCACCGAGGCCAAGGATATAAGGCCGGGGAGGGGCAACGAAGCTGCGGTGTCCCCGGGGGGGTCTTCTGGGAGGCGGTCTCCAGGCGAGGGAGGGTCAGCAGGGGGGGTGCAGCCGAGCCACAAGGGAGCGGGTGCTGGGGGAGGGGGGTGGGGGCCGCAGGTCCTGGGAAGGGTCTGAGTGGACTCTGTCGATCGGGGCGCCACGGAAGTGTCTTTGGCTGGTTGGGGGCAGTGGGGGCTTCCGCGTGGGTGTCAGCGCCGGCGCCCCAGCAGGCCAGGATGCAGAGCGGGGTGTGGGAGCAGCTGGGGGAGGGCGGTCAGCGGGGCCAGAGGCCAGGCTGGGTGGGCCAAAGGCGGCAGCACGGAGTTTCTCGGCAAGAAGGCAGGAGACCCCGAGCCGGCGGCCAGGGCCACCCTCTTGGCCTGCCCAGGCCAGCTGGCCGAGTCCAAGCCTGGCCAGCTCTAGGCGGGGTGGGGTCGGGACGGTCGTGTGAACGCTTGCCACGGACACGCCGCCTCTCGTCACTTGAAAGCAGCTCCACGTGGATCCAGACCGGCCTGCGCCGTGCCAGGGTCCCTCGGCGCTTGGCGGACGGAGCCACAGCCAGGCTCTGGAAAGCCTCTGGCTGCTGCCCGCTTTGGGCTGGCAGGAGGCTGGGTAAGCCGGCCGCACGGACCGAGAGCAGGAAACGCACAGGGTGACCCCCGGGAAGGGGAGTCCGGCAGAGGCCCAGGCCAGTGCCTCCCCGCCGCCCACTCGCTTAGCTGTGCTTGGCGGCCACGGGCAGCCGGGGCCAGCCCCCCACACAGGGCATGGAGAAGCTCCCCAGCTCGGGGCTGCCCCCTCAGCGCGTTCCCCCGCCAGGACCAGAGGCTGCTCCTCGGGGCCCTCCCTTACCCCCGGGACCCCATGGGCAGCCAGAGGCCAGGTCCTGGGCCGAGCCCACCCCGAGACTGCCCAAGCAGAGCCGACCCCTCGGCCCTGGCCTGGACCACCGGGTGAGCAGGGGAGGCCCGGGCGAGCCCCCAGCCGCCTGGCTGGACGGAGCTGCACGCCTGGGCCCCGGGTCACCGGGCAGCGAGCTGGCCCGGCAGCGCGTCCCCACCCCGCGGCTCTGCGGCCACGCGTTCCCGAGACAGCGGCGCGGCGGCCCCCTGGGCGGGCGCTGACGGAGAAACAGAGGCTGGGGTTGTGTAAGGGCGACAGCTTGAAGCAGTTTGGACCTGGCTCCGGCAGGGGCGGGGCCCCGGGAGGGCAGCGCGCCCCCCCCAGCCCATGGCCGGTGACCCCGGCCTGCCTGAGCCCTCCGGGGCCTCCCCGCCACCGCCGAAGTGGGGAGCCCTGGGCGGGGCCGAGACCGCCCGGGGCTTGGACTCAAGTTGCTCTGCGCGAACGTGTGTGTTTTCATTCTCCGTCACTGAGACCCGTGCGTAGTGAATTAATTTCCTGATGTAGTAAACATTTCGGAAGGCCAAGATCCTCTCCTTCCTGTCCCCCTGCCAGCAACATTCCGCAAGTCCGGCTCGCCTGTCGCCTGGCGGAGAAGCCCGTCATCTGAGGTGCGGACGCAGGGTTCTGGGACCCTCCCCTCGGCCCCCAAACGTCTTCCCTGTCCCCGTGAGGCCCCTTGTAGAGGGGCCGTCCAGGGGCCTGGGGAGGGGGGGGAGGTCTCTGCAGGGGGCCCTGGGCGCTCTGAGCTTGTTCTCAAGCCTGCGGGGCAGAGCGTGATGGGCTTTTGGAGCCGGAGGTTCTGGGTTTGAGTCCCAGGTCTGCTTCTTGCAGGCTGCGTCCTTGGCCAAGGAGGTCAGCTTCTGCGGAGGCCAGTGAGGGAGGGCCGGCTCCCAGCAGGACGGGCAGGGGCTCCTGGGGCAGAGTGGGGCCACTGCTGGCAGGTGCTGGGGCAGGTCCTGGGGCTGAGCCTGTGACCCTGTGTCTCCATCCCTGTGGCCTCTGGGAAGGCGGCCTCCACGCTTTTGTCAGGGGTGGGGTTGCTGCAGCCCGAGGGATGACCTGGAGGGACTACGAGGCCCCACCCAAGGCTGCCCCTTCTGGTTTGCAGAGCCTGGCCCCCTGTCGCTCTGTACTCTTCAAAAGACCTTGGAAGTTGGGGGGGAAACGGGGAAACTGAGGCACAGAGCGCGAAGACCGTTGGGAGGTGTGGGGAGGGGTCTGGGCCCAGCAGCCTGCCTTCCCACCCCGAGCTGCAGCCAGGCCTGGGGAAAGGGTTGCCTGTGGGCATGCGTGAGTGCGTGTGTGTGAGTGCGTGTGCATGTGAGAGTGTCCACGTGTGAGCCTCTGTGTGCATGAATTTGTGAGTTTATGAGTGTGAGTCTGCATCTGTGTTTGTGAGTGTGTGAGAGGATGAGCACAGAAGTGTGTGTCTGTGTGTGCATGCGTGCCTGGTTTGCGTGACTGTTTTCTTATACATGCTTGGCATTTTTTGCTGCTGAGTTGGGGGGCAGTGGTTGGGGGAGGCTGCAACGGGGGGGCGGCTATGCCCATCATCCACCCAGGCTACACATTCTTGTGGTTGTCTCTTTAACTGCGTAAAAATTTGGGAAATTTCTAAATAAAACAAAACAAAGGAAAACATTTTCAAAAGGATTTCAAAATCGGTGCTGCAGCACCTCGTCACCCGGCCTGGGGGTTCTGGGAGACACCCTTGGTGGGGAGGAGGCGGGAGAGAGAACTCCCTAACAGTCAACACTCGTCAAAGGGAGTCGCTCTTTGAAGTAATGAGCTCCCCGTCAGGAGAAAGTATGCAAGCTGCAGGGAGTGTCAGGGCTGCACAGCCCCGTGACCTCAGCCTTCTCCACTGCAGGAGTCCAAAACCGCAAGGGAGTCGTAAAGTCTTTGGCTTCCAGCTGCCAGTCGGCAGGTCCCAGATTCCACATGGAGCTGGCAGGGCCTGTCTTGGTGCCTGGGAGGCCGAGCCCCCTTCTAGAGCCCCAGAAACTCAATGCTGACAGTGGGAGCAGGGCCGGGGGTCCTGAGGGCCTCTGAGGCCAGCGAGGGCGGTGGGGATGTCCGGGTGGGACTCCATTACGGTTGCAGTCGGGATAAGTGGGGACTAGGGATTAGGAGGGAAAGGGGCGTCAGTGGATGACCCTTGGGCAGATGTGTGTTTGATGGCCAAGGCCGACCTGTTGACTGCTGTGCCCTCAGCATCTGGCCAGCATTGGTCAGAGAAGGTTCTGGAAAGGGATGTTGGGTAAGCTGTACAGGCATGGTCAGGGATGAGGACGAGGGTCCCATCCTGGTGACCTCCACTTCCTCCCTATGCTGGGCACAAGGTCAGCAGGGAGTGGGTGGCAGCTGGGGGTGAGGCTGGTCCTAAAGATGGGACAAAAGGGCAGGCGTGTGGCAGCCATTGTGGGACCAAGAAGATGTGGAGCAGACAAGACGCTGGCCCGGCACACAGGAGGGACTTCACAAACTTGCTAGTAAATTAGAACTGGTAACCGAGATGGGTGGGGGGCTAGAGGGCTAGTCCAAGTTTGGCAGGGGAAGCCCAGGGGCTGAGAAGATGGGGGAAAGGCAAGGCTGGGGCAGGATGGTTTAGAAGAAGAGGCAGAGTTTGGGGCTGCAGAGGGAGGGGACTGGGGGCAGTGGGAGGGGGGGTCAGATGGCAGGACCCTATAGGGTTGGGGGTCCAGCAGTGGTCTGGCACAGGGTCGGAGCCCTGGAGGCTGAGGGGCTGTGGGCTGCCCCGGCTGCTGGGTGATGGAGGCACAGAGGAAGATGGGGGCAGGGGTGAAGGGGACTCTGTCCCCCAGGGGAGGATGTGGCTTCTATGGGGAAGAACTGTGGGGTCCATGCCAGGGTGAAGCCCCAGCCCCCTGATCCCTACCTCATTCCACCCTGTCTGGCTGCCTCTCTGCAATGCTGGGGTGAGGAAGGGCAAGCTGGGGTCCCCAAGGGACACCTCTCATGCCCCCCCAGGTCTTTCTTCCTGCACCCAGGGCCTTGGCCTGGAAGCCCCTCTCTGGGGTTCTGGTGCCACTGGGCCCAGTACATGGGGCCAGGGAGGGGCTGTGTGCAGAGGCTGGGAAAGCCCCTCCTGGCCTCAGTCTGTGCCAGGGCCCCAGGTCCTGTTTAGCTTGTCCTAGGGGCTCCTGGGGGAACACAGAGCCAAGGACAGGCCTCACAGCCGGGGGGTCGGGGGAACAGCTGGCTGGTGGGTACCACTTCCACTCGACCAGGGCACAGCCCTTGGGGACCTCCTGGTTGGTGGCTTGTCCCAGTCTGGTCCCTGGGGCCCCAGGATGGGCTGGCCTGTTTGCAGGGGCTGTGTCGGGGCCCTCCGCTGCTCCCCCACATCCTGGCATAGCCCGGTTCTTCCTGGAGCCTCGGGGAACCCCGCTGGGCGCCTCGGGGGGCTCCTTGGGGTTTCAGCTTTCCCTTTCACAGCCAGACCCCTCTGTTTTGTTCACCAGTGGCGTTTCTAGCTGGTGGTGGCTTCCTGCTTTCTTCGGGGTTGACGGAGCGATGGTTTGGGTCTGGAATTGGCCACCTCTGAGGCTTCCTGGGCAGGGCTGGCCTTAACCTCCCGGAACCCCCCAGCTTGTGGGAAGCAAGGCTGGGGGCACAGCCAGGCTGGCCTCGGTCACCCCCGCTGTCCTCCTCCATGGCTGGCAGCTCCCAGGAGGGTCCCCTGTCTGTTCCTCGTGTCCGTTTCGGGACATCCAGGCCTGCTCCCTCCCCGCCCACTGCCAGCCCCCTTCCAGCCCACCCCCATCTCTCATGGGAACCAGGGGCCGGCCTGCTGTGCTCTTGGCAATAGAAGGGCGATTCCCAATGCCGTGGCCCCAGGGGCCCACCTGCTCCAGGCAGCTGCGCCTGGACTCTTGTGGGTAGCCCTGAGCCCTTGCTGATGGCTCAGCCACAGACAGGCAAGCTCTGCCCCCAGGCCAGCCTCCACCAGCCACAGCGCTGCTCACTACAGAGCCCTCTGTGGCTCCCCAGAGCCCTTGGTCCCAGCCCCAGCTCTTTGGCCCCCACCGTCTGCCCTGCTTTCCCACCCACTCCCATCTGCACACCCCTAGCAGCCTGACACCCCTGGCCACGCCTCGCCTTGCCCAGCAGCCCCTCTGCACTCTTGGAGTGCCCTTCCCCCTTTATTCCTGATGTATTTTCCCTCACGTCTTCCATGCCCAGCTCAATTGTTGCCTCCTTCAGGAAGTTTTCCAGAGCTTTCCAGGCCTGGATTTTTCCCTCCTCTGTGGCACATCCATTCTGTGAGCCTGATTCTGTTCACTGGGTCCTTCTGGCATGTTGCCTTGTTCACCCTCACCTGAGCTGGGGGCCATCACTGGTACAGGTGAGGAGACCGTGGCTCAGGTCCAGACACCTGCCAGAGGTCACTCAGCTGGTAGATCTGAGAGCTGGGACAGGGCCCAGACTGAGGGGGGCCAGGTGGGACCTGCTGTACTCAACCACCCCTTGGCACCCGCTTGGGGTGGAGCCAGCCCGGGAGCTGAGGAAGTCTAAAACCACAGACACAGCTCACACTGGAGGGGCTGGCAGCCAAGACCTGGTGGGGTCCCAAGCGGCTCCTGCTTCAGTTCCCATCCAGCATCCCCAAGGCAGCACTTTCTCTGGGGACCCAGATCAAGTGGGCTGCCCAGCTCCCCTTCCTGGCCAGCTATGAGAGGAGAAGCTGGTCATCACCCTGCACCCTGCTAACCCCTGTTCCCTTCAGAGCCACCAGGACTAACTTGTAGGTTAGTTCATCCATCCATCTGCTCATCTTTCCATCCATCCATCCATCCATCCATCCATCCATCCATCCATCCATCCATCCATC
>JAKSZT010053988.1:68427-97789 GCA_026826555.1 Tolypeutes matacus
ATCCATCCATCCATCCATCCATCCATCCATCCATCCATCCATCCATCTGTCCATTAGCTCATTTATCTATCCACCCACCCATCCATCCACCCATCCACCCACTCACCCACTTACCCATCCAGTCATTCATCCATCTACCCATCTACCCATCCATCCATTCATTTAACCATCCATCTCTCTGTCCCTCCATCCATCCTTTTATCTATCCATCTGTGGCAGTTTGATATTATTGATGAATTCCAGAAATAAATACTGATTATATTTGTAAACTGGGCTGTTCCTCTGGGCTAGTGATACCCTTAGAGTGTATTGAATTCAGAGGTTTCACTTTTACGTGATTAAATTATGACTAGGGCTTTGATTGGGCCACATCAGCAGGACATTGAGTCCCTACCCCCTTGGTGGGCGGGGACTCACAGAGAAAACCACATGGCTGAGCAGAAAGTTGGAGTTTTAATGCTGGAGCCCCGGGAAGTAAATACACAGAGAAGTAGATACATGAGGAAAGAGACAAGGCTCCATTAGACATGGCAGAGGCCCCAGGAAGAGGGAGGAGCCATTCACCTGAGAGTTTACAGCTGGCCTTGTGGAGAGAGCAAAGCAGCTGAGCCTGGAGAGAAACGAGCCCTGGGAGAGACACAAGACTTATCCCAGCCTACGGCTGACATTGGGAGAAGCTGGGACCACGGAGCCTTAAGAGGAAGAGGAAGCCTGTACCCTTGCTGACGGCGGCAGTCATCTTGCCCCAACACGGGGCAACAAACTTTGGTGAGGGAAGTAACGTATGCTTTAGGGCCTTGTAACTGTAAGCTTCTACCCCAAATAAATACCCTTTATAAAAGCCAACAGATTTCTGGTATTTTGCGTCAGTATCCCTTTGGCTGACAAATACACCATCCAATTCCTTTCATCCATCCACCCATCCAGTTCCATTCATCTGTCCACCCATCCATCCATCTGTCCATTCACTCATTTATCCATCCACCCACCCATCCACCCATCCACTCATCCTGTCAATCTTTCATGTAGTCAGTAGCCATGAACTCTGTGCCCACTTGGTTCTAGGGCCCTGCAGAGAGGATACTCAAACACTGGCACAGACCTGGTCCATCCTCTAGGAGCTCCCATCTGGAGGGTGAGACAAGGGGGTGCCAGTGACCCCACGCAGGCTGCGAGGGCCAGGGTGGGTAATTGGCGGGGTGCTGGGAGGGGGAGCCCATGGAACGGGGTTGGGATCGAGGGCAGATGGCAGTTGAGGAAGGGATGGGGACGGGTGGGGCTGAAGTGGGCAGGAAAGAGGGATGAGCCTGTGCTGAGCTGGGGAACCCCCAGGCCCACGCTGCTCCCACAGTCAGGTGAGCAGACCATGCTTGGGCCATCGGGGAGTTGGGAGGCTGGGACGCCTGGGCAGCTGCCTTCCTCCCGGTCTCCTGGCGCTCCCCAGGACAAGGTCAGCCCGGTCCGGCAGCCTGGCCTCCCTGACAGACAAGGCCCTTCGCAGGGCTCGTGCCTTCTGTTCCCCGCCCTCCCCTCTTGCCGCCTGCATGCAGGTGGCAAAGGTGTCCCCGAATGCCTGGCTTGGAGGCTGCACACTTGGTTTCCCTAGCTGGAATTTGAGGACGACAGGAGCCCATGCCTTTTGAGGTTTCTGGGAGCACTGGGAGTCTCCTGACGGAGTTCTGGTTTGGGGTCCAGCACACAGTAGGGACAGCTGTCCACCTCGGTGTCCAGAGAAGGCAGACCGCGGAGGGGCCAGAAAACCAGGGCCCAGAGCTTTCCTGGGCGTTGCGGGTTCTGCCAGGCCTGGAACTCCAGGGGTGGAAGAATCTCCTCCTGTCTCTGGGCCTCGGTTTCTAATCTGACTGAGAGAGCGCCTGTGGCCAGGCCTCTGCCGGGTGAGCAGATGGAGAAAAGCAAAGCAGGCAGCCCATCCCGAGGGGCTGGGGAGCCCGTGGGAAGGTGCCGCCCCCGCCGCGGTCAGGAAGCAGCAACCCCACGCCCCAACAAACGAGATGGAAGGGCCTCCCACGTGCCCAGCCCGAGTCCCGCAGAGTCAAAACCCTTGAGAAGGGAGGTCGCCTTGGAGAGTCTGGGGATGGGCAGAGGTCAGAGTGAGGGAAGGAGACGTGGCAGGAGAAGCAGAGGTCAAGGGACGCAGGGCCACAGGCTGAGGACGCGGGTGCCTCCGGAAGCTGGACAGGGCCAGGGAGCAGCGCCTGCCCAGGAGCCCCCGGGAACAGCCGGCCACGCCGCCACCTTGACTTTAGCCCAGGCAAACGACCTCAGTCCTTGGGTCTCCAGAACAGTGAGGGAAGATGGCGGCCTGGCTTTGGGCTGCCAGTTTGTGGCCTTTTGTTCCAGCGGCCACGGGGAAGCCGTGCAGGTGGGGGCGTGGCAGGAGGATGAGGCTCGCAGGGCACAGGCATTCTGGAAAACCGCCAGCATCTCCCAAGGCGGCACAGGGCACTGCCATGTCCCGGGAGCCCCGCGACTGCGTCCTCACCCAGAGGTGTGGCGAGAGGGCGCCCGGCGCTGCTCGTGAAGGCCTCAGCCACGCGCCGCCCAGGTCGCCCGGTGGCCTCGGAATGGCGGGCGTGGCCGCGGCCAGGTCGGCGGTGCAGCTCTGAACCAGGAGGCGACACAGGAGTGGCAACTTCATAGCACGTGGGTGAACCTTGGACCCGTGCGCAGGGGACACACGGCACGGTCACATCGACGGACAGAAGCCAACGGGCGGGACGATGGAAGGTGGTGTGAGCAGCCGGAGAGGGCCAGGCGGCTCCCGGGGGTGGCACGGGCTGCTTGTGACCCGGGGGCTGCGTGCAGCCCACACCTCCGGGAACGTGCTCTGGGCTGGGCTGTTACACGTCATCGAACGGTGGAAAATAGAGCAGAGGAAACGGGCACGGGGTGGCCGAGCAGGGAGGTGAGGAAGGGCAGGCACGGGCCACGGAGGCATGGGGGAGAGGCGTGCCTGGGAGCGGCGCGGAGGCCAGGGGCTTCACGGAGGTGGGTAGAGCCGGGGGGGGGTCTAAGCTTGGGGACCCTCTGAGCAAGCCCATGGGAGGGGCAGCCCAGGTCCCAACTCACCTTTTTTTTTTAAAAACTTTTTCTTTTGAAATAATTTTAAACTTACAGGATGGTTGCAAAAATTACACAAAATCCTTACAGAAGACTCCAATACACTCTCCACCGCGAAAGCCGGATTTACCAGCTTTTACCTTTTTGCCACGTTTGTAGCACCATTCTGGCGAATCTGTTACCTCTCGCACACGCAGACGCTGCAGTGAGTCCCAGCACGTCACTATTTTTACGGCTCGTGTGGAGGGACCGGCTCCCATTTTAACAGGGCCACTGTTGGAGACTCGGCTGGGAAGGGCAAGCAGGGGCCGCTTTAGGAGGCACGAGGCGGGGGCAGCTCACCTGAGTGTCAGGCTCCACACAGGTGACGAGAGGAGCGGGGCCACAGGCGCTGTGCCCGAGGGGTGGGCTGGCTTCAGGCGGAGACAGCGAGGCCGCGGGGGGGTGGGGAAGGGGCAGAGGGTCTGGGAGTTTGGTTTTGGATGCACTAAGTTGGCACCATGGAGAAGGGAGACGATGGAATTTGGGGAGGGGTCCCGGATGGGGTGGCACATTTGGGGGTTCTCTGAGTAAAGACGGGGTTGGAACCACTGGCAGAGGAGGAACGCACAGAGCCCCTGGCTGTGGGCCTGGGTCCCTCTGCCCCTACTCCCACGGCACCCCCTGCCCAGGCGTGCAGAGAGGGTCCGGCGAGTTGCTGGCTGAGCGCGCCTCAGCCGTGGGCTCCTTGCTCCAACCCTGTTGGGAGCTGCAGGTCACAGCAGAAGGGGCGGGGGCAGCGGGACCCTGGGACGTGTCCTCCAGCAGGCCCGCTGGCCCCCAGCCAGGGCGGTCCCAGAGCCCCAGAGACCCCTGACCCAGCTCCTTCCTCTTGCACCTGGGACAGCAGGGGCAGCTGCACTGCCCACGCCAGCTCTGCTGCTGACCTCTGACCCACCCAGGACACAAATCTCAGCCCTTTGGGGGGTGTCTGGGGATTTCTGCCAGGGGGAGGGGACCCTGAGATTTGGACCTGCGCCTCCAAGTGCTTGGCATCCTCAGAGGGGGCTGTAGCCATCGGATGGGGGCACCCAAGGCCAGGGACCCCTCCTTTCAGTGCAGCACTAAGCCCGCTACCCACCTGCTGGCTTTGGGGTCTCGAGGCCCCTCGAGAGGGCTTGGCGGGGGCAGGGTGTGCCACGAGGAGCCCTGCTTTCCGGCCGGGGCCGCGCCACACTGCTGCGCTGTGTAATTTGGGGCTGGGGCCAGCACAGCCCACTCGGGTGGGGGCGAGCCCTGGTAATTACCGCCTGGCTGTCTGCAGGCTGCTCCCCAGCCCCCAGCCCGAGGCTCCACCCAGGCGGGGCAGCCGCGACCTGGAAGCCCACCCCGAGCAGGCTGCGGCCCCGTCTTTCCCTTCCTGAACCCGGGGTGAGCTGTCTCATTCCCAGGCCCCTGGGGGCTGGACCGAGGGTTCCGCCAGGGCAGGGGCACCAGACGGGCGCTTCCCAAACTCCCACCCGGGTGGCTGGGCCCCGAGGGACCGGCTCGCTGCTGAAGAAAGAGGCTGTGCACTCGGGGGTGCGGGAAGTATAAGGAGACGGGGGCCAGCTCGGAAGCGGGGTGGGCACTGAGATGCGGGGGGAGGTCCCAGCGACCCCCACGCCCACCCAGGGCAGAGCCCACAGCCGGAGCAGCGATCCTGGCGGGGGCCGGGGAGCAGGGGCAGCCCGTGGGCATCTACACTGCTGGGGCCGCCGTCCCTCCGGCCCCGGAAGGCCAGGCCCTGGGCACGTGCCCACACAGTGTGCACAGCAGGCAGGCGTGGGAGGCCACACCACCAGGCCACAGGCCCATCTAGGGGGACGGGGCAGGGGTCAGCGCAGCAGGCAGAGGGTAGGGCACAGGGGCCTGGCGGGCCGAGCGGGCCGAGCGGGCCGAGCGGGTTCTGGGGCCGATGCCTTTTGAAAACGATGTGCAAAGCCAGGTTAATCCCGCGGGAGGCAGAGAGGGCAGAGGTCACGGGGCTGCCAGTGGGGACGAGGGGCCCACGGGCCTGCTCTCCCCACAGCCCATTCTGAGGACCCCTGCCCGGTGGGAGCAGGGACCCTAGGGGCCGAGCGCCTTGGGCAGCCTGGCTGGCTCCTCCGCAGCGGCTCATCGGTGGCACAGCTGCAGTGCGGTCACTTCCTGCGTGTGACCAGCCCCTCTTCCCGCCCTGACTGAGTGGTTCAGGGCGTTCCTGGCAGCCTTGGGTCCTTCACGCCGACTTCAGCCAGATGCGGTTCCATTTCCAGGAGCCCCGAGGGGATGGCCGGGCCCCGGGGGGCAGGCTGCCGGGGGGCCCGGGCATGGGGGGCTGCCAGGGGCATACTCAGATGTCCCCCGCTGCGGGCAGGCCGCGAAGAGTGGCGGTCCTGCCTTCCCAGGCTCGCTGGTTCAGGAGCACGCTCGCTGCCCGCCCTCACCCAGGTCCGGCCTCGAAAGTCCTGCCTGGGTCTCAATCCCAGACCTGGGGATGAGAATGGCACCCGCCTCCAAAGGGTGGTGGGACACTTCGTAGATGGGTCTGCGCATAGGGTGCTGCCCGGCACCGTCCTCGCCCCCTTGCCCGCTCACGTCCTCATGCCCCCGGTGGGCCACTGGCCTCTGGCCGCAGGCCCCGCTGGCCTCCCTGCATCCCCGTCCTGTAGCCGCGTCGCCAGGCCCCCACACTGCTCTTTGGCATGGCGTCCACAGGCCTCTCCCCTCGGGCTGCCCACCCCCAGTGCTGACCCTCTCAGCCTTGTGCCCAGGTCGCCACGTCCCCAGCCTCCTCTCTCTGCATGGAGACCGTCCAAGCTCCCCACCCATCCATGTGGGTCTCCTGGGGCTGCCGGACAAACGGCCACCACTGGGGAGCTATGGCAGCAACCTGACGTCGCAGGGTCTGGATGTCGGAAGTCGAAAATTGAGGTGCCGGCCACTCCCCTGCGGAGGCTCTAGGGGCCGAGCCCTCCTTGCCTTTTCCCGTTTCTGGTGGCCCCAGCAGGCCTCCCCCGGCTCGTGGCTGCACCGCGCCAGTCTCTGTCTCGTCTTCACGTGGCTTCTCTGTGTGTCTCGGTGTCCAAATCTCCCTCTCCACGTGGCCTCGTCCCAACTAATCATAGCTCAAAGAACCTCTTTCCAAATAAAGTCAGGCTCACGGAGGTGGGGTAGGACTCGAACACGCCTCTTTGGGGGGGACAACTCAACCCACGACAGCTCCCATGAGGCCCTTTAAGGCGCGGCCGGGCCGATTTCCCCAGCTTCCGCCAGGAGATTCTGAAGCCCACCTGGGAAGCTCTTGGACAAGAAGGCTCACTGTGTGGTCACAGTGGCAGTGGGCGTGGATTCTGGGAGGGGTCCTTCCTCCAGGGGTCCATACCCAGCGCAGCCACAGCAGAGCGCTCCGAGGAGCGTGGCATGGGACACCAAGATGGCGGCCGGGACGGAAGTGGTAATTGCGGGGATGAAGCTTATTTGTTTGGTTAGTCTGAAAATGACGATTTGTTTCCCAGCTGCTGAAACAAACAGCTCACGGCGGGTTGGCTTAACAGGAATTGCTTGGTTCGCGGGAAGGCGTGCTTCCTCCCCGCCACGGCCTGCTGGCTGGCGATAGTCTTTGGGTTCCTTGGCTTTCCCGTCACATGGCAACACACGTGGCGGCGTCTCCTCCTTCCTCTTCCGGGTTCCGTTGACGTCCAGCTTCTGGCCACTCCCCATGGCTCCTCTTTCTGTGCCCAATTTCCTTTGCTTGTGGGGACTTGAGCCTCTTCGGATGAAAGTCCCCCCTGCTCAGTTTGGGCCACCTGTCAGCTAAGACACAGGGCCAGGGGCTGGGGCCCGAAGAAGCCTCTTGTGGGGGACGTCCTCATCGCTGTCGCCTGGCAGGGTCTGGTGACGCTAAATCACACCTCTCCAGGGCCCCGCCGGGAAGCCCCTGAAGGCCTCGGGCGCTGGGGCGGGCAGGGCGGCCCGACCGCTGCGGGGAAGGAGAGTCTCGTCTCCCTCGGTCGTGCCTGACCTAGCGTTGCTCCTTCCTTCAATTACTTCCCCTAATAAATGGGCTTTTGTCCCCAAAGACCGGGACCACTCTACAGTGTCCAGGCTTGGGTGGCCTTCGGTGCCCGGGGGTCTCCTGTGTCTGCCCTCCTGGATTAGGGGGCTTTTCTGAGCTGCACCCCCATATGCTTTCAGCAACAGCCCCGCTTCCCCACGTGGCTGGGCCCCTCCCCATGAAGGGAGACGTGGTCTGGTGGTGTGGTGCCCTTCTCTCCCCATCTCCCCCCACTCAAAGCGGGCAGGGGGCTGGGCTGGGAGTGGGTGGGTGGCAGGAGCAGAGGGACCAGCTGGGCAGCCCCAAGTCGGGGAGCAAAGCCTGCTGTGGGCTGCCTAGCCCCCCACAACCAGCACCCAGTATCCAGCACTAAGCACCACACATCCTGCAGCCCCCACCCCACAGCCAGCACCCCACACCCAGCACCCAGCACCCCACAGCCAGCACCCTACACCCAGCACCCTACATCCAGCAGCCCACATCCACACCCCATATCCAACACACCAACAACCCACATCCAGCAGCCCACACCCAGTGGCCCACACCCAGAACCCAGTACCCAGCACCCAACACCCAGCAGCTAGCACCCCACGACCCGCACCCTGCCAAGCATTCTGGACAACTCTGGGGCTCCCAGGACTAGGTTGTCCATCTGGACCCCCCAATACAGGCTTGCTGGTCAAATGCACAACCACACACAGGCACTGCACAACGGCACACAAACAGAACCACACACAAAGACAGGAAAACATGCACACAGTGTACAACCATCCACAAACATGCACACACACATTTACACACATACACAACCACACACAGCCATGTCCCTGAGCTCATATCCCCGTGGTTGCAGCCCGGGGTCGGGTGGGAAGCCACCAGAGATGTCCTCCTCCCCGCTCAGTCCTGGCCGGGGGCGCACGCCCGCCGTGGACCCCTGAATGCATGGCAAGGAGCCCTTCATCCAGGCCCAGGGCAGGACCCCTTGACTCGGCGGCTGGCGCATAAGAGGAGGTGGTGGCTCTGGAAGCTTCTGTCTCTGTACTCATGCTTGCCTGCCCTCCATGAGAGCACCTCAAGGGGGGAGGCTGGTTTGGGGCCAGGAGAAACCCCCACCCGCACGGAAGTCTGATTGGAGGGGAATTTTGCTTTGGGGGTCTCCCTCCCATGACTACCTCTAATGCCGCTTTCAGCAGCCCCTGATGGCAGTCAGGCTGACCTCTCAGGGCCCCGCCAGGGCTGAAGCGGAGGAAGATGCTAGAAACTTCCTGGTGGCCAGAGAGCCCTGGGGGAACCTTGGTGACTTCAGCCTGGTGACTCCAGCTTGGTCACTGAAGACCCCAAGGGCTCCCAGGGTCCCCTGCTTCCTGCGCCCACTCCAGAAAAGTGGGGAAAGACCCCAGATTTGCCGCATGCAATGCCACTTTTCAGGGGCAGAAAGCCACGCACGGGGCCCTGGGTGAGGACGTGAGTGTCACAGAGCTCCAGGCTCCCGGCTGGAGGCAGGGGTGGGCCGAGGTCACCTCTGGGAGCCCTGGCAGCAGGCCTGGCTCCTCCCAGTCAGATCTGGGCTCCGGATGGACTGGGGTGGATGAAAGGGGCAGAAGTCGGGGCCGGGCGGGATGGAGGATGCAGGGTCCAGAGCAGGAGCAGGCTGTGGCTGCTTGGAGCGGTCACCTTGAGACTGGCTGGTTTCCCACATCTGGCCCGTCCCTCTGCTGAGCCCCTCAGCCTCTGGCCAGCACTGTCCATACCCACTGCTCCCATCACTGGGACTCAGAGACCAGGGCCTTGCCAGGTCTGGACAGTGGTCGGCAGGGTCCCCAGTGGCTGAGCCCGGGCTGGATGTCCAGCTCTACAGTGGAAAAAAACTCCCCTGACCTCTGAGGAAGTCTCCCTGCCTCAGTTTCTCCACCTGTAAATGGGGACTGTGCAGCCACTTGTAAATGGGAACCTTGCAGACAGAGAGAGCTGCAGGTGGGTGTGCAGTGGCTCCCCACCCCCTGCAATGACAGAGCCCTCGTGGGCAGTGTGGGGGGCATCCAGGGCACCTCCCCGGCTGGATCGGGGTCAAAAGCCCTGGCTGACCCAGGTGGGTCTCCACGAGACCTCCTGCTTTCCATGCTGACCTGGTTCGGCAGGAAAACTGATGGTTGTGGGGTGGTGGGCAGGCGTTGCTGCAGGACCAGGTCTGTCTGGGCTTCTCTCCCAGGAGGAGGGTCCTAAGGGTGCTCGCTGCCCACCCACCCTGTGCCCCCCAGACACCCTACCTGGCTCCCTATATGGCCTTTGCAATGGCGACCAGGATGGGGACACATGCATGTATGAGTGTGTGAGTGTGAGTGCGAGTGAGCCTGTAGGTGAGTGTGCATGAGAGTAAGTGTGAGAGTGTGTGAGTGCATGTGACTGTGTATGTAAGGGTGTGTGAGTGTGTCTGAATACGTGAGTGTGTGAGTGTGAGTGCATATGAGTGTGTGAGAGTGTGAGTGCATGTGAGCGTGAGGTGTGTGAGTGAATGTGCCTGAGAATATGAGTGTGTGTATGTGAATGTGTGAGTACATGTGAGTGAAAGAATGTGCATGAGTGTGCGTGCATATGTGAGTGTGTGGGCATGTGCACAAGTGCATGTGTGTGAAAGTATGTGTGTGAGTGCAAGTAAGTGTACAAGTATGTGAGTGCTTGGGAGTGGGTGTGTGAGTGTGAGTGAGGGTGTATGAGTGTATCTGAGAATATGTGTGTGTGCATGTCTATGAGAGTAAGTGTGCGAGTGAGTGAATGTAAGCGAATGTGTTTGAGAAGTGTGTATGTGTTCATGAAAGTATGAATGTCTTGGAGTGCGTGTGTATAAGTGTGAGTGTGTGTGTAAGTGAGTGTGTGTGAGAGTATGTGTGTAAGTGAGTGTGTGCACTAGCTTATGCATGAGTGTGAGTGCATGTGTGAGTGTGCAGGTCTGTGCACAAGTGTATGTGAGTGTGAAGTATGTGTGTGAAAGTGTGTGTGTGAGTGCTTGAGAGTGGGTGTGTGTCTGAGAATATGTGTGTGTGCGTGCCTGTGAGAGTACATGTGTGAGTGCATGTGAGTGTGAGTGTGTTTGAGAGTGTGTATGTGTTCATGAAAGTAGGAAAGTGTGGGAGTGCATGTGTGTGCGTGTGAGAGTGTGTGAGTGTGAATGAATGTGCACTAGAATGTGCATGAGTGTGTGTGTGTGTGGGAGTGTGTGTGTGCATAGCGTGCGTGTGTTGGGGAACGGGCTGCGTCACCTACAAGTCCCCTTTCCCAGGGTGGCGTGGGGGGCAGGTGCCAGCGTGGGGGTGGGCGTCCTCCCTGGGTGCCCCGGGAGTCTGCGCCCAGTGTCTCGCTCTCCGCCAGCTCCTGGAGCTCCAGTCCCTTGTCGGGCCGCGCACAGACTGGCCCGTGCCCTGGCTCAGCGTGCCCGAGTGTGAGCTCACGGACGCAGAGCCACTGCAGACCGGCCCCCAGCCTGGGAGGCAGCTGGCCGGACACGGGCGTCGCCTGTGCCCGGCTCTGTCCCGCTCACCCACCTCTCTCCCACAGGATCCCGCCTTGCAGGCGGCCCTCGGCCGTGGCCTCCCCGGCCTCTGTGGCTCACTGAGGCAGCCCCCAGCTCCCGTTTGGGGTGCATCCTGGCTGCAGAATCTCTCCCCCCACCCCGTGCCACGGCTGCCCCTCAGGGCTGTGGAGAGGCCCTGTCTCCACCCCGCCGGCGTCTTCCTCCAGGCCCCCTGACCCATCCCTCCAGCCTTCCATTTATTTGGGTCTTCTTTGATTTCTTTCAGCAATGTTTTGTAGTTTTCTGGGTATCCGTTGTTTTTACATCCTGGGTTAAATTGATTCCTAGGTATTTGATTCTTTTAGTTGCTATTGTAAGTGGAATTTTTCTTCTGGATTTCCTCTCCAGGTTGTTCATTACTAGTGTATGGAAACACTGCTGAATTTTGGATGTTGATCTTGTACCTGCCACTTGGCTGCATTTATTAGCTCTAAGATCTTTGCTGTAAAATTTTCAGGATTGCCTATATAGAGAATAAAGTCATCTGCAAATAGTGAACATTTTACTTCTTCCTTTCCGATTTGGACGGCTTTTATTTCTTTTCTTGCCTAATGGCTCTGCCTAGCACTTCCAGTACTGTTGAGTAACAGGGTGAGTGAACATCCTTGCCTTGTTCCTGATCTTGGAGAGAAAGTTTTGAGTATGATGCTAGCTGTGGGTTCAGTTTGCTGGAATTTTGGCAAAGATTTCTGCATCTAAATTCACAAACGATATTGGTCTGTAATCTTTGTGGTATCTTGATCTGGCTTTGGTGTTACGGTGATGTTGGCCTCGCAATTTTTTGGAAGAGTTTGAGCAGAATTGCTGTTAATTTTTCAAAGGTTTGGTAAAATTCCCCTGTGAAGCCACTGGTCCTGGACTTCTCTATTTGGGCAGATTTTTGATTACTGAGTCAATCTCTTGACGTGTTATGGGATCTGTTAAAATCTATTTCTTCTGGAGCCAGTGTAGGCAGTTTGTGTTTCTAGGAATTTTTCTGCTTCCTTTAGGTGACTTGATTTGTCGGGGTACAGTTGTTCATAGCATCCTGTTAAAATCCTGTTTATTCCTGGGGGGTGGTAGTAAGAGCTCCCCTTTAATTCTGATTTTAGTTATTTGCAGCCTCCTCTTTTGTTCTTTGTCAGTCTACCTAAAGGTTTGATGAGTTTACCAATCTTTTCAAAGAACCAACTTTTCGTTTCATTGATTCTTTCTATTGATTTTTATTCTTGACTCCATTTATCTCCATTCTAATCTTTATTTCCTTCCTTTGGCACCCTTTACATTTAGTTTGCTCTTCTTTTTCTAGATCCTTCTGTTGTGGTATTAGGTCTCTGATTTGAGATATTTCTTCATTTTAACATAAGTATTTAGAGCAACAAGTTTCCTTCTCAGCACTGCCTTTGCCGCATCCCATAAGTCTTGGTGTGTTGTATTTTCCTTCTCATTTGCTTCAAGATGTTTCCTAACCACCCTTGTGATTTCTTCTTTGACCCACTGGTTGTTTAAGAACATGCTGTTTAATTTCCACATAGTTGTGAATTTTCCAGTTCTCCTTCTGTTATTGATTTCCAGCTTCATTCCATTGTGGTTGGAGAACATACATTGTATGATTT
The DNA here is from genome assembly GCA_026826555.1 of Tolypeutes matacus. Taxonomy (NCBI): domain Eukaryota; kingdom Metazoa; phylum Chordata; class Mammalia; order Cingulata; family Chlamyphoridae; genus Tolypeutes; species Tolypeutes matacus. The sequence goes on from JAKSZT010053988.1 coordinate 80,729, forward strand.
CAATATTTTTTGATTTATTGAGACTTGTTTTGTGACCAGCATATGGTCTATCCTGGAGAACAGTCCACGTGCACTTGAGAAGAATGTGTTCTCTGCTGCTGATGGGTGAAGTGTTCTATGCATGTCTGTTAGGTCTGGCTGGTTTAGAATATTGTTCAAGTCTTCTATTTTGTTATTGATCTTCTGTCTAGATGTTCTTTCCGTTATTGAAAGTGGTGTATTGAGATCTCCTATTAATGCAGAACCATCTCTTTTCCCCTTCAGATGACCCTCGGGATCCAGTCCCACGCATTATCCTCTGGCCTGGCCCTCTTGGCTTCCTCTCACAGCTCTTTTGAGAATGGTCCCTTCCTCCTTTATGAGGTCCAGCACGTTCCTGGCTGGGAATGCGGTGACGGAATGTTTGCTAGAGGCAGGGGGCCAGGAGAGGAGGGACACTGTTATCTTGTGGGAGAAAACTCTTTATTTTCCCATACACGGGAGTGCCAGCTCTTAGTGGGGAAAGAAGGTCACTTCTGCAGGCTCAGAAAGTCCACCCCGGTGCCTCATTCTGGGGGTCCCAAGTTTTCCCAGGTAGGGTCACGCCTTGCCTCAGTGGAGCACCTGGCCGGCTCTGGAGCTCAGACACTGTCGAATCCTGGGCTGGTCTTCGGCTCCCCTTGTGCCCCCTGCATGGAGCAGGGGTTTGTCTTTGAGATACTGAGACACTCCTGGTCCTTGCCCTCAGCGTCAACTGTTCGTTAACTGCCCTCAGGTGTTCCTTACCTGTCCACAGGCGTCATCGTGACTGAGTCGCAGCTGTCCGGTTCCACTGTCCTTGTCCAGGAAAGTCAAGGAAGAGGCCCTTTCACATCACAGCAACACCCAAAGTGGAAGCTCTCCTTAAACTAGTCTTTATCAGCCCCAACCCCACCTGGGATATTTCAAACGTCCAAATCATCGTGGCCGCCCGGCCCCCACCCCCACCCCAATGGGAAGACGACTGGAAGGAAATGCAGCCTTGAAACCCAAGGGGCTTCCAGGATTTGATGACGTGGAGGAAATCAAGGAAAAAAGTTCCATTTACAATAGAAACTAAAAGAATCAAATACCTAGGAATAAATTTAACCCAGGATGTAAAAAACTTATACCCAGAAAACTACAAAATATTGCTGAAAGAGATCAAAGAAGACCTAAACACATGGAAGGCTATTCTGTGTTCACATATTGGAAGACTGAATATTGTTAAGATGTCAGTCTTACCCAAAGAGATTTACAGTTTCAACACAATCCCAATAAAAATTCCAACAGCCTTCTTTGCAGAAATGGAAAAGCTAATCATCAAATTTATATGTAAGGTCCTAAGAATAGCCAAAACCATTTTGGAAAGGAAGAACACAGTTGGAGGATTCATACTTCCCAATTTTAAAACTTATTATTATAAATCTACAATAATCAAATCAGCATGGTACTGGCACATGACAGACATATAGACCAATGGAATCAGATTGAGAGGTCAGGAATGAACCAAATGATCTTCGACAAGGGTGCCAAGCCCACTCAATGGGGAGTGAATAGTCTCTTTAGCAAATGGTGCTGGGAAAACTGGATGTCCGTGTACAAAAGAATGAAGGTGGACCCCTACCTCAAACCGTACAGAAAAATCAACTCAATATAGATTAAAGAGCTAAACATAATAACCTAAACTATAAAACTCCCCAAAGAAAACAAAGGTCACTCAGGACCTTGTGTTAGGCAATGTTTCTTAGACTTTACATGAAAAGCATGAGCAAAAAAAGAAAAAAAATATGGCAAATAAAATATGGACTAGAGTGGACTTACTCGCATTCTACTATAGACCTATTGTGATTCTAGCAATGGAAGAAATTATAGCTTTGATGTGGAGGCAGTGGCCACTGGAGGTGCTGAAGTCAGGGAGAGGGAAAAAGAGGTGTAATATGGGGGCATTTTCAGGACTTGGAATTGACCTGGATGACATTGTGGTGACAGATACAGGCCATTATATGTCCAGCCATAACCTACAGAATTGGGTGGGAGGGAGTGTAAACTACAACGTAAACTACAGTCCATGCTTAGTGGCAATGCTCCGAAACGTGTTTATCAATTGCAACGAATGTACCTCACTAATGAAAAAGTTGTTAAGGTGGGGAAAAGTGGAAGGTCTGGGGAGTGGAGCATATGGGAATCCTTTATATTTTTTTATGTAACCATTTATGTAATCTAAGTATCTTTTAAAAATAAACAAAAACATATTTAAAAAAAGAAAAAATAGATAAGTGGGATTTTATCAAAATTAAAAAATCTTGTACATCAAAGGACTTCGGCATGAAATTGAAAAGACAGCCAACAGAAAGGGAGAAACTATTTGGAAAACATATATCTGATAAGGGTTTAATATCCAGAATATATAAGGAATTCCACGAATGAGGAAAAAGTCAAATGATCCAATTAAAAATGGGCAAAAGACCGGAATAGACATTTCTGCAAAGAAGATACATGCAGACCTTGGAGATACTGTGGCTTTGGTTCCAAGTGAATATCACAATAAAGAGAATCACACACATTTTTTTCTTTCCCAGTGCATATAAGAGATTTGTATATGGGATACTTTAGTCTCTTAAGTGTATAATGGCCGTATGTCTAAGAAAAACAGTGTACATCCCTTCACAAAAAATGTTTTACTGCTAAACGTTGCGAAGCATCAGCTGAGCCTTCAGCGACTCATATTTTTTTGCTGGTGATGGGTCTTGCCTGGATGCTGACGTCTGCTGACCGATCAGGTGGTGTTGCTGAAGGGTGGGGTGGCTGTAGTGATTTCTTAAAATAAGATGGCAATAGAGCTTGCCACGGCAATTTACCTTCCTTCCATGAAAGGTTTCTCTGTTATTAGCACGTGATGCTATCTGATAGCATTTTACCCACAGCAGAACTTTCAAAATTGGAGTCAAGCCCCTCAAGCCCTGCCGCTGCTTTGCCAACTGAGCTGACGTTAAGATTCTAAATCCTTTCTTCTCATTTCAGCAATGTCCGCGGTGTCTCCACCAGGAGTAGATTCCATAAGAAGCAGCTCCTCATCCTTCAACTTTTATCAGGATTGTGATTATTCAGTCACATCTTCAGGCTCTACTTCTAGTTCTCTTCCTATTCCCACCACATCTGCAGTTTCTTCCTCCACTGAAGTCTTGAACCCTTCAAATTCATCCATGAGGGTTGGAATCAGCTTCTTCCAAACTCCTGTTCATGCTGATATTTTGACCCTCCCCATGAATCACAGATGGCCTCAATGACCTCTAGAATGGTGAATCCTTTCAAGAAGGTTTTCAATTGATTTTGCCCAGACCCATCAGAGGAATCCGTATCTATGGCAGCTAGAGCCTTAGGAAATGTATTTCTTAGATAAAAAGACTTGAAAGTTGAAATGCCTCCTTGATCCACGGGCTGCAGGATGGTGGCTGTGTCAGCAGGCAGGAAACAGCATGTGTCTTGCTTGTCTCCATCCGAGCTCTTGGGGGACCAGGTGCATTGCAGTCATGTTTTGAAAGGAATCTATTTCTGAGCAAAAGTCTCAACAGTGGAATTAAAATTAAGCCGCTGTGCTTCCTCCAGGCTTTGCAGGTCCATTGACAGGGCACAGGCAGAGGGGACTCAGCATCACTCTTAAGGCCTGGGGCTCTCGGGATGGAGATGGGCCTTGGCTCCAGCTTCAAGCCGGCAGCTGCGTTAGCCCCAAACGAGAGTCACCTGTCCTGAAGCTCTGAAGCCAGGTAGACTCCCCTCTCTGGCTGAGATAGTCCTAGATGGCACCTCCTCCCGATAGAAGGCTGTTTCGTCTACACTGAAAATCCGCTGTTAGTGCAGCCGCCCTCTCCATGACCTCAGCCAGATTTCCTGGACCACGTGCTGCAGCTCCTGCATCAGCTCCTGCGGCTTCACCTTGCACCTTTATGTTATGGTGACGGTGTCTCTCCTTAACCTCATGAACAGCCTCTGCTCGCGTCACACTTTTCATCGGCAGCTTCCTCGCCTCTCTCAGCCGTCACGGAATTGAAGGAGTCGGGGCTTTGCTGTGGATTAGGCTTTGGCTTAAGGGAATGGTGTGACTAGTGTGAACTTCTATCCACACCACTAAAACCTTCTCCATATCAGCAACGAGCCTGTTTTGCTTCCTTATCAGTCGTGTGTTCACCGGAGCAGCACTTCTCATGTCCTTCAAGAACTTTCCCTTTGCATTCACAACCTGGCTGTTTGGTACCGGAGTCCCAGCTTTCAGCTTATCTCGACTCTCCACATGCCTTCTTCACTGAGATTGATCATGGTAGGCTCTCATTTAAAGCGAGAGGCCGTTGTAGGGGCATTAATTGATCTAATTTCAATATTTCTGTGTCTCAGGGAATAGGGAGGCCCAGGGAGAGGGAGAGAGACGAGGAACAGCCGGTTGGTGGAGCAGCAGACACAGGCAACGTTTGCTATTAAGTCCACTGTCTCATATGGGCGTGGCTCGTGGTGCCCCAAAGCAATTTTAATAGTGACATCACAGTTTGCCACAACAGACAAGCTAATAACGGAAAAGTACTGAAATATTGCAAAACGAGCTATGCCTCTATAGAAAGGGCACATGAAAAGATGCTGAACATCATTAGCCACTAGGGAAATGCTGATCAGAATCACAATGAGATGCCATCTTACACCCACTAGAATGGCTGCTACTAAAAAACAGAAAATACCAAGTGTTGGGGAAGATGTGGAGAAACGGGATCACATGTTCATTGTTGGTGGGAAGGTAAAATGGGGCAGCTGCTGTGGAAAACAGCTTGGCAGGTCCTCAGTAGCAGCAATCCCACTTCTAGGTGTATGCTTAAAATAATTGAAAGCAGGGACTAAAAAGACCAGTGTTCATTGCAGCATTATTCGTAATTGCCAAAACATGGAAACAACCCAAGTGTCCATCAACTGCTGAATGGGTAAATATAGTGTGGTACATACATAAGGGAATATTATTCAGCCATAAAAAGCAAAAAAGCAACAACATGGATGGAACTTGAAGACATCATGTTGATTGAAATAAGCTAAATACACAAGGACCAATATTGTACGATCTTCAGTGAGATGAAATAATTTGAAAAAGCAAATTCATAGAGTCAGAAACTAGAATACAGCTTACCTGGGGCTGGGGTGGGGGAAGAGAATGGGGAGTTACTGTTTAATTGGCAGAGTTGCTGTTTGGGACGATTGTAAAGTTTTAGTGATGGATGGCGGTGCCGGCAGCTCAGCACTGTGAACCTAACAGCACTGAATTATGGATCTGAATGTGGTTGAAAGGGGACCTTTCAGGCTTTACATATCTATGTTAACAGAATAAAAGGAAAAAAACTGTTCTACACAGTGAACCCTAATATAAACCATGGCCTACAGTTAACACAATTACAATACGATTATTTCATCAGTTATAACAAATGTGCTACACTGATGCTGTAGTAGTCAGCGAAAGGGGTGCTGATGCAAAATACCAGCGATCAGCTGGCTTTTCTAAAGGGTATTTATTTGGGGTAGAAGCTTACAGTTACAAGGCTTTTGTCCAACTCAGTCCAACTCAAGGTACCATAAGAGGTGCTTTCTCACCAAAGTCAGCTGCCCTGTGTTGAAGCAAGATGGCGGATGACCTTTACCTGCTCTCTTGGGGCTTCCTATATCGTCTCTGGTGTAGGCTTGTTTCTTTCTGGGCCTTCTCTGCTGTTCAGCTGCTCTGTCCTCTTCAGGTGCAAACTATTAGGCAAATGGCTCATCTCTCCCCAGGACCCCGGAATCTTTCTCTCTTCTGGTGTCTTCTTGAGCGAGTGCCTGCTCATATTAGCCCACCAAGGGGGTGGGAACTCAACCTGAGTCAAGCCCTACTGACCTGGGCTAATCAAAAGCCCTAAGTTGATTGTATCAAGTAAACTTAAAACCTTTGAATTTAATACAATCAAAGGGTATCACACCTAGAGGAATAGATTAGTTTACAAACATAATATTTTCTTTTTGGGATTCATAAACAATCTCAAACTGCCACAAATGCGAAGTGTTAATGATAGGGAAAACTGAGTGTGTGTGTGCAGACTCTGTTTTTCTTCATGATTCTTCTGTAAACCTACAGCTTCTTAAGAAAAGAAAAGAATTAAAGCAGACATACCTTGTAAATGTTAACCAAAGAAAGCAGACTGGCTTTCAAGAAAACAAAGATAATTGCTTAAACAAAAATAATAATGGTGGATTATGAAGTTTATCACACATGTAAAGTAAAATGCATGACAAAAATAGCACTAAGGCCAGGAAAGGAAAAATGTAAGGTTCTTATACTATATGTGAAGTAGTAACATATCACTTGATTGTGGATAGTGATAAGTTAAAGATGTATAACCTACAAACCCAATGGAAGAACTAAAATATATACCTAACATGTTGATAAGGGAGATAAAATAAAATCATAAGAAATACTCCATGAATCCAAAAGAAGGCAGAAAAGAGAGGGGAGAAAAACAATATCAGGAACCAGATAGGTGATAACACTACAGATTCTACAAATATTAAATTGATATAAGGTATATTGTGACCAACGTCATGCCAATACATTCAACCACTTATATGAAGTGGATAAATGCCAGCAATGGAACAATCACAGAGTGAAATTTGAAAACAATATCATTTTAAAAAGCATAAAAATATGAAATATTTTGGGAGGAATCCGACAAAAGATGTGAAAGACCTATATACTGAAAACTACAAAATAGTGCTGAGAGAAACTGAAGAAGACAAGTAATGGCGGATGTGGTGGATTGAACTGTGTGCCCCAGTGTGGACATGTTCTTGGTCTTGCCCACATTCTGGTGGGTGAGGACGTGTTGCAACGAGGACCTCGTCAAGATGTCACTTCAGTTAGTGTGTGGCCCAGATGAATCAGGTTGGGTGTTAATCTGGATCACTGGCGTCCTTCATAAACAGAGTGGAATTCAGACAGAGAGAGAAGCCACAGGAAGAAGCTGGAGGCAGGAACCCGGAAGAGGAAGAAGAAGATGCCGCCATATACATTGTCATGCAACAGACAAGGGCCAAGGACTGCGGGCGACCTGCCCCAGAACGCCACAGTCCTTGAGGAGAAAGCATCGCCTTGTTGACACATCAACTTTGGACTCCTGGCCTCAAAACTGTGAGCCAATTAAATTTCCATTGTTTAAGCCAACCCATTGCACGGTATTTGTTTTAGCAGTCAGGAACACAAGACAGAAAGATATCCCTTATTTATTGGTTGGAAGATTTAATAATGTTAATATGCCAATTCTCTTTAAATTGATATACAGAGCCAATGCGATATCAATCAAAATCCCATCAGTCAGGGGCGGATGTGGCTCAAATGGTGGGCATCCGTCTGCCATATGGAGGGACCTGGGTTTGATCCCCAGGACCTCCCGGTAAAATAAAAAATATATATATAGAAGGCATGTGAGCCGCCAGGCCCTGCGAGCCATGCAGCAAGATGATGACATAACCGGAGAGAGACGTGGGAGAGCCAAGACGAGACGTGCCGAATACCAGGAACCGAGGTGGCGCAGGTGGCAGGATGCCTCTCTCCCGCATCAGAGGTCCCCAGGATCGAATCCTGGTGAAGACTGCAGGAGAAGGATGAGAAGAGAGGGCAGGAAACAGACACAGAGAATTGCCCAACGAATGGACACAAAACAACAAATGGAGGCGGGGGTGGGGTTAAAATGAATAAAGTAAATCAATCAATCAATCTAAAAAAAATCCCATCAGTCTTCTTTGAAGAAACTGACAAGCTTATTCTAAAATTCATATGGAAATGCAAAGGACCCTTAGAAACACCAAAACAACTCTGAAAATAAGAACGAAGTACAGGGCTAGAACACCTCATCTTAAGAATTAGAAAGCTGCACTAAGCAAATAAGTGTGTAATTGGCACAAAGATAAACAGATACATCAATGGAACAGAAGAGTGAGTTCAGAAATAAAACCACACATACATGAACAACTGATTCTTGACAAAGGCAATTGTAGTGGATTAAATGATGTACCTCAACACACACGTTTTTCTTCTTAATCCAGACTACTGGAGGCTTTATAAAGAGAAACGGAAGTCACAGAAGTGAGAGGGGAGAGGATGTGGCCATGTGACGCAGACAGAGTTACAAGCCAAGGAACCCCAAGAATTGCCGGCAGCCAGAATCAAAATGCCACTGATTTTTGGGAGAAGGCAAGCCTTGCTGACATCTTGATTTTGGACTTCTTTTAGCCTCAAAATCATGCACCAATAAATGCCTGTTGTTGAAGCCAACCCATTGTACGATGTTTGTCACACAGCTGGGCAAACTGAGACAGCACAGAAGAAAGGGAAGCCCTTTCGATGCATGGTGCTGGGAAAATTAGATATTCACATGCAACACAAATAAACAAACGCGGAACCAATGCCTCACACTCTGTACAAAACTTGACTCAAATTGGATCATCAACCTAAAACTACATATAAATCTTCTGAAAGAAATCATACAAGAAAATCTTTGTGATCTTGAGTTAGGTAAAGATTTCTTAGATATGACACCAAAAGTATAATCTATAAAGGAACTAATGGATAAATTGGACTTCATCAAAACTAAAAATTTCTGCTCTTCAAAAGACACTAATATTAAAGTTAAAAAAAAACTAAATGAGAAAAAAAAAAAAAAGACACTAATATAATCAGGGTAGGCTAAACATTTGCTATATTAGAAACCATGCATGTGTCCCCAGACCTAGTTTTTCTCCCTAGGTCTGGTTTTTAGAATGCTCTGATAAACGAAGCCTGATTAATTATATGACCATCCTGTATGGGAAAAGACTGTAACTTTGGGTATCTCTGGTCAACCTTGGGATATATAGAGGGGACGGATGTGGCTCGGGTGGTTGGGTTTCCGTCTCCCATATGGAGGGATCTGGGTTTGACCCCCCAGGACCTCCCAGTAAAAATTTAAACAAAAGAAAAATATAGAAGGTGTGTGGGCCGCCAGGTCCCTTGCATGGGTGAGCCACCAGGCCCTGCGAGCCACACAGCAAGATGATGATGTAGCAGGAGAGTGACACAAGGGAAAGCCAAGACGAGATACACCAAAAAACCAGGAACTAAGGTGGTGCAGGTGGTAGGACGCCTCTCTCCCACATCAGAGATTCCGAGGATCGAATCCCAGTGAAGACAGGAGGAGAAGGATGAGAAGAGAGGGCAGGAAACAGACACAGAGAGTTGCCCAGCAAATGGACACAAAACAGCAAAAACAGGGGAGGTAAAAATGGATAAAAGTAAATAAATAAATAAATAAATACTTGAAAAAAAAAGTATAGGGGAGGAAGATATGGACTGTAGTTAGTAGTAATACCTTGACGATGCTCTTTCATGATTTGTTAACAAATGTTTCACAACAATGCAAAGTACTTGTTGGGGGGGATGTGTGGGAGCCCCGTATGAGGTTATGCGTGTTTGTTTTGTAAGTTCACGATGTTTACTGGACACTTATTGTTCATGTATGTTCACGTATGAATGAGATACTTCATTAAATTGTTTTTAAATTGAAAAAAAAAAAAAAAGACACTAATAAGAGAATGAAAACACAAACCACAGACTGGAAGAAGATCTTTTTAGGTCATATGTCTGAGAAACGACTTGTATCAGAAGATGTACAGAATTCTCAGAACTCAACAGTAAGAAGACAAATTACCTAATTTTCAAAACGGGCTAAAGATTGAACAGACACTTCACCAAAGGAGAAGCACAGACGACAAGCAAGCACATGAGAAGACGTTCAGCTTCATACACCATGGCGGCGGAGAAGGGTCGGTGAGGGTGGGGAGGGACTGGAACGCCCCGACTCTGCCGGCAGCCATGCGAAAGGGTCCAGTCCCTCGGGAAGACAGCCTGACAGCTTGCTAAGAAATTAAGCACAATCTATGCAGCCAGCCTATTCCAAGGTGTTTACCCAAGAGAAAAGGAAAACCTTGTCCATACAAAGACTTGACCTGATGGTTCATAGCAGCTTCATTTCCCCCCAAATGCGGAACCTCCCAAACGTCCATCAACCGGTGAACAGATAAAACACACCGGCAAGTCCCTACGATAGAATGCTACTTGGCAGTACACCCCAAAAACCTGGATGAATTTCAAGATGACTATGCTGAATGGAAGGAGCCAGAGGGGAAAAGAGGACTCACTGTAAAGTTCCATTTACCCCAAACTCTGAAAAAATGCAAAGCAGTCTGTTAAAGACAGGAAGGACGCCTGGGGATGGGTGGCGCAGTCAGTTTGGGACCCAGATTCACAAAGGGACTCGGGGAAGTTTTCGGGGATGTTCTGGCTTCCTGGCCGCCCAAGCAAACACCATGCGGGGGGTGGGCTTAACGACATGGATTTAAGGGCTCTCGGGTCAGAAGCTACAAGGCTTGCTTCTTCCCGCCATTGGTGTCTTCTGGGTGGCCAGCGATTTTGGGGTCCAGTTTGGAACTGGATGTACCCCGGAACGCAGCCCATTCCTGTGGGTGTGAATGCATTGTAAGGAGGACCTTGTGATGAGGCTGCTTTGGATAAGACGTGACCCACCTCAGTCAGGATGGGTCTTAATCCTTTATAAGAGAATGACATTCAGACAGAGGGAGAGAAAGCCACAAAGGGAGCTGCCAGGAGCTGAGATCAGCAGAGCCCAGAAGAGACGGGGGAGGCCAGGAGAGGCCGCCAAGTGCTCCGCCATGCGACAGAGGAAGGACCAAGGATGGCCGGCCGCCGGCCCCGGAAGCCAGTCTTCGGCTTCCTTGGTTTGACTCTCCTGGCCTCAAAACCACGAGCCGGGAAATGCCCGTTGTTCATTCCATCCCATTGCATTGTGTTTGCTTGGGCAGCCAGAACACGAAACACTTGGCTTTTCCATCATAAGGTAACATTCACGGCGGCATCTCCTCCTTTCTCATCTGGGCTCCATTGACTTCCAGCTTCTGGCTGCTCTCCGTGGCTTCTCTCTCCGTGGCCTTTCACTCTCCCTGTTAAGGACTCCAAGAATCTGAGTTAGAGCCACGGGGAGCGTCTCGACGAGGCCCTGCTCAGGAGGGGCCCACGCCCACCAGATGGACGAGGACCAAGCAGATGTCCAGACTGGGCAGGCTTCAGTCCACCCAGAGGTGACAGGCACGTCCACTCTTCTGGACGTGGAGCCGGCTCCACGGGCACCCAGCTCTGCCAGAACCTATCAAATGACATGCTTTCGATGTGTGCGGTTTGTTGTAGGCATTTTGTTTGTAAAGAGACTAAGAATGGGGGTGGAGGAGGACAGAGGCCCCACCTTCTCCGCAGACCGGGGCCCATCACCCTGACATGAGGCTCGCTGGCCCCTGGTTGCAGGAAACCTGAAGCCCCCAGGTGGCAGCTGTGGCTTGGAGTTCATGGGGACCCTTCCCGTGTCCCTTGGCACATGGGCGTCTCCTTCAGGGACCAGGACCTCCAAAAAGTGTCATGGGCAGTGGCAGGAGAGGACCCCTCCTCCTCCCACCACCTGGTCTCGCAACCACAGACTTTTCCTGTTGGGGACTCAGAGCCCTCGAAGGGCCTTTGGTAGACCTTAAGCGTCACCCCTGAGGGGTGATTCAGCCGCACCTTCGGCAGCCACTCCACTGCTCTCTCGGGCCGCAGCGTCCGCGTGGAGCAGGTGTGGCACGGCCTGTGGATAGCTCATGGGGTCCTGGGGACTGACTCGTGCCCCCTCAAACGTGCTCAAGTCCTAACCCCTGGTTCCATAGACGTGAACTCATCTGTAAAGAGTGAAGGCGAGGCCACGTGGAACGGGGTGGGGGGCTGGGGTCCTTGTGAGCAGAGGTTGTTTGGACACAGGAGGTGGAGACAGACGGGGGGACAGCTGTGGGACGAACGCAGAGGTGGAGACAAAGCACTGCCAGAACCCTGCAGGCCCAGAGAAAGTGATGGGCCGACACCTTGATCTTGGACTTCTCGCGTCCCAAACTGAGAGACGCAGATCCCGTTGCTTCAGCCCCTCGTCTGGGCAGACTGCGGCTGGGGCCCACTCGCCCTGTCTTGGCTGTCCAGTGAGTGCTCGGGTTGGCTACTTGGCCGCCTGTGCTCCACACCTGTGGGTCGGAGCGCGGCGCTGACCGGGCCGAGGCGGGAAAGCAGACCCAAGCCGGGAGTGGCTGTCTCTTCCCGCAGGACGAGCCACTGGCCTTCCTCGGGCACGGCCTCCCAGCCTGTCACCCTCCCTGCCAGGGTGGGTGCTCAGTGGCCGTGGAGAGTAAGATGGCGGCTTGGGCCAGAGTGGGGCCGTGCAGGTGACGAGACGGCCAGACTCCCGGCACGTCAACAGGTGAGATGAGGCGAGTTGGGGCAGAGGGGCATTGCTGGGAGGACGGAAGGCCAGGAACCAAGAGGGCGGGATGGGGGCCAGCGCAGGCGCCGGGAGGGAAGGCCGCGCTGCCTTGCGCCGTTGGGGCGCTTGCTGGACGCCCACGTGGGCCTCGTGGTCCCACAGGAGTGCCTGCGTCAGAGGCTGGCTGGGGTGCAGGGCCGGTAGGGGTGGTCCCTAACACCTGCGGGCAGGTGAGGTCAAGTGCGTGGGGGCTGCTGAGGGAGGACCAGGGCCCAGAGACAGAGAGCAGGAGGCGAGGAAGGGGCCACGGGGGCCAAGGAGGAGGCGCCGCGGAGGAGAAAGCCGGAGAAAGTGAAGCAAGCTGCAAGGAGAGGGAGACGAGCAGCCCCAGGTAAGCTGGGTGCCCGCGAGCGAGGCCCAGCGCTGCCCCCTGGATCCAGCGACCCCCAGGCCCCTGGTGGGCTTCCCTGGAGGGGAGTGGGCACAGGCCTTGTTGGGGGGTGTGTGAGGGAGGCGGGCAGCCAGTGTGCAGCTCCTGCAGTGCCGCTGCTGCGTTTCGTTTGAGGTGGACACGGCACCGTCGGAAAGTGGGAGGGTGGACGGCACCGCGCGACCCAGCGGCCAGGGTGGGGGCTTCCAGGGGGGCGCAGCTGCCGGAGTGACCAGGCCGCGGGTGGCCTGGGGAATGGGAGTCCAGGGCCGGCGGGAACAAGCTTTCGAGTGAGAGGAGCCCAGGAAACTGCGGTGTAAGTGTGCTAGGGACAGGGTTGGACGGTGGTGGCGTCCGGGCGTGAATGAGGTGAAACGAGGGGAGGCACCGTGGCAAGGGTGGGTTGGGGGCTGCCATGACGGGGTAGGAGGGAGAATGCCTGGGAGCTCCACCCACATCCAGGCCCAGTGGGAAGTGGAGGGGAAAGCAGCCAGAGGGAGGAGGCAGGGAGATGTGCAGGGTGAGCCCGCAGGCGGCGCGGGAGGGGAGGCCGTGGGGGGCGCGGTGGCCGGCGTCGCGGGGAAGGGGCTTTTAGGTGGACTGGCCCTAAGTCGAGGAGCCGGCTCCCCGTGGCGGGGAGGGCGCGGCCAGTCCTATGGAGGCCTGCAGAGTGGGACCTGGGGATTCCAGACCAGGCGGAAGGAATTCTGCCTCGAGACCACTCCCTCCGTCCTCCAGGCATCTCCAGGCGCCTCGCGTCCTGCGGAATTTGGGCTTGCAGCCCCCGTAATTGCGTGAGCCAATTCCTTATAATAAATTGCTTTCTCTTCCTATATCCTACTGGCTCTGCTTCCCTGGAGAACCCTGACGAATAGAAGGGAGACGGGGGAGTCCCCGGTTCCCGGTACCAAGACAGAGGTTTCTCCCCATCAGCCAAGGGACAGCGGCAGGGGCGCCTCCCTGTCCCGGGACCCCTACCCCAGGCCCGCAGGCTCTCTGGGGTTCCCGGCTCACGCCCGCAGCGCCGGCAGGAGGTGGGGAGGTAGGGGGAGCAGCCTTCAGCGTGACGAAGGGATCCTAAAACGGGGGTGACAGCCCCTCCCTGTCCAAAGCCTGGGGCTCCACCTACATACCTTAGCCAGCTGGAGCCCTTCCTGCTCCTACACCCCAAGAGCAGCCCCGGAAGCCGCCTGCCTCGCCTCCCGGGCCCTGGCATCCAAGCAGTGGCGCCCCGGCTCCTTCCCTGCTGCCCCCACCCCAGCCCACCATGCCCCTGACCACACCCCCGGGCTTCACCCCACTGCTCGGCCTGCTGACCGCCGTCTTCTCCGGGCAGTTGGCCGAGGTCTCGGCCTGCCTCGGTTTCCACGGCGAGCTCCGCAGCATCCGCCCAGCCCTGGTTGCCAGATCCCTCTGCCCTCCCTACCCTGTCAACTCCCCAACCACACTGACCCCACCCCGGTGCCCACCCCACCCACACAGTGGTCCTGGAGGGGCGGCTGCAGCAAGGGGCCTGGGCACTGGGGGCCACACGTCCATCCAGCAAGTCGGGGCTCCATTCCCTGCAGCCCCCTTTTCCATAAGACACGGGGGTGAGGGTGGAGCCACACTGGACCCTTAACGGGAAACTTCCGTGTGGGTGTGGGTGGGACTGAGGGGAGCCAGCCACCTGTGCCCTCCAAGCAGGAAACCAGCCTCCAGGCGAGGGGCTGCCCCCCAGGCCTTTGGCTCTGCGGGCTGATTGCCTGAGGAAAACCTTCTGCTTCAGAATGGCCCGGAACTGAGCAAGGCTCCCAGGGGTCGGTCAGCAGCCAGGGACCCACGAACTGGCCGCCGTGGGCACTGGCCTCTTCCCCGTCTGGGTGCAGTGGGGACACAGCTCCTCCTCCAGGAAGGGACCAAGGCCCCCAGAGAGGGGGACATGAGGAGTGGACGTGTCCCCGAGGGCAGCGGTCAGTGGGCGTGAGGCCAAGCTGGGGCAACCCCCAGAGTAGGGGACGTGCACGTGCAGACCCCCAGCCCCTGCTCTGAGCATTTCTGAAGTGGTGACACGGGACCCTTCCTTGCATGCTCCCGGGAAAAACCCAGGGGGCACTGGATCCGTGGAAGGGACTGTGGTGCTTGAGGCCTCCCATGGCCCCTGGGGCCCCAGCAGTGGGACCCCTGAGAGCATGCCTCACCAAGGGGACCAAGCCCCCCTGCCCAGACCCACAGAGGCCCACGGCCCAGGGGGGCCAAGCCCAGAAACGCCAGCACCCCCCACCCACAGCTGGGGAAGCAGGGTCCTGCCCACCCTGGCTCCCAGTCCCTGGGGCCCTGCCCTTCTGTGCCCACACGGGACCCCTGCCCTCTACCCTGGCACAGCCCCACCTAGGGGAGTCCCTGAGGCCTTGGGCCAGTCAAGGTGCCCCCTTCCTTCCCACTCCAGGGCCTGGCCCACTAGGGCAGAGCTGTGGCTGCAGCCCCCTGCCCTGCCCTACCCCCCCAGCAGTGTCCCCCAGTTCCCAGCCACATGGCACCCCCCAACCCCATGCCTTCAGGGGAGCCGCTCACGCATGGCCTACCCCCGCTCCATCCTTGGCCTGGTCCTCTGGGACCTCCAAGCTCTGCGCAGTTGCCCCCCTTGGCTGCCACCCCCGAGGAGGGTCTGTGCCCCCGGCACGGGGTGGGATGGTGCACCTCCCTGCTCCCCCGGGCTCCCCGCCTCTTGTGCCCACCCTCGGAGAGCCTGGTGGCTCAGGGGTCCAGCCAGCACCGCCTGCCAATTGCTCAGGAAGGGCAGGCGTGAGGCGGAGGTGCAGGTCTCCAGAGATGATGGAGGGGACCCCCGAAAAGTGGGCAGAGCACAGCGAAGGGATGAGGGCCTTGCTGGGCTGACTCGGGGAGCTTGGGGCCACTTTGGGGGGCCATCTGCCGAGAGACATGTGCAGGTGTCCGAGGTGACCAGGGCGGCCCAGAGCCCACAGCTGCCCAGCACAGCACCAGGGGCACCCCTGGGGACGTCTCACACACTGCTGAGCGCCTACTGTATGCAGGCTCCTCAGAGGCGTGTCTGAGCAGCCACTGCAGGCCGGGCCCTGTGCTCAGTGTGGAGAAGCCCGTGAGGGCCCGGGCCCCTCCCCCGCCACAAGCCCCGATCGCGGAGCAGGCGCTCCACGACACAGCCAGGGCGCTCCGTGAGCAGACCCGGTGGCGGGGCTGCGCCAGCGTGGCGAGAACACCTGCCGCGTGGCCGCCACGTGCCGTGTCGTCACGTGGACGTCGTGTGCCTGCGGGCTCCCGACCCCTGCCGGGCTCCGTCCCTTCCCACCGCGTGCGGGGAGGCGCTGGCCGCTCTCGTGGGAGGGCTGTGCTCACCACGGAGCTCTTGGCGAGTGGCCTCTGGGCCATTCACGTCACCTGCCAGCTGAACGCCTGCCGAGGGCCGAGTGCCGCTAGTGGGCACCTACTGTGTGCAGACCCTCTCCTCAGCTCCTTCCTGCATGGCGCTGCGTGCCTCGTGAGTCCAGCAGGGCCGGTCCACGCCTTGGCCTGCTGCGTGGCTTCCTAACGTGGCCGTGGGCCGGGCCTTGGGCAGCACCTTTGCTTCTGAGCGCGCCCTGGGGGCTGGCTCTTGACCTCCATGGCTGCACCCGCTGCATGTCTGACCTAGTCCTGGGGATGTGCACGCAACGGGGGTGATGAGCAAAGGAAGGCCTCAGTCTCCCCGTTTGTACAATGGGACGGACACCTGCCTCTCAGGGTCTCTGGGCAAGCGAAGAGACCCCCAAGCAAAAGAGCTGGGTGAGTCGGGAGCTTTTGGGGCAGCCCCGGGAGTGCACAGTGGGGCTGGGAGGGCGGGAGACACAGGGGTCCTCATAGGAAGTGCGGGGGCGTGACGCGGCTCCAGGGCCACCCCTCCCTGCGGCTGGAGACCTGGGGCAGGCCAGCGTGGGACACTGAGCTGACGAGGCCCTGGCCTGACGGCAGACCCCAGGCACTGCCCTCGCGCCAGGACGCCCCTTCAGCCTCTCCAGGGGCTCCCGGAGGGAAACCCTTGTGGGGTCTGCACGTGTGGTAGGAAGCCACCTCCTCCCTGCTTCGCTTCTGGCCAAGACTGCTTGGCTCTGCCACCCCCCCCGACTCCCCCCCGCCTCAGACTCCTCCCCCCCAGACTCTCCCCCCGCCTCGGACTCTCCCCGCCTCAGACTCTCCCCCCGCCTCGGACTCTCCCCACCTCAGACTCTCCCCGCCTCAGACTCTCCCCCCTCA
>JAKSZT010053988.1:98787-126625 GCA_026826555.1 Tolypeutes matacus
CTCTCTCCTTGCTTCAGGCCTCCCCGCACCTTGGTCTCCCCGCGCCTCGGCCGCCCACTCCTCGGGTCTCCCCATACCTGGCTCCCAGAGCCTCTGGGCGGTTCTCACAAGCCAAACCCTGTCGGAGGAGGATGACGATTAGGAAGATTCAAAACTCCCAGTGAGCACACAGGCAGGGGACCCTCACGGCCCCTCTTGAAATCGCCCCAAACACACACAGACTTGCGTGCCTCCACCTGGCCTGAGCTCGGGGACGCCTCCCCACCCAGTCCGCCCCAGGCAGACCAGCGGAGCCGCACAGGGGTCCACGGGGCGCTGTGCAAGCCCGGGCCATGGCACTGCCCGGGCCGGGGGCCGTGGTGCCAGGCGGGCACCCGTGTGCCATCGGGGCAGGCAAAGGTGAAGGCCGAGAGGAGGCAGGAGGGGCCATTGCACCAGCGAGGAAGCAAAGGTTGGAGAAAAACAAACTCAACAAGGCTGCTTTGACCCCTCTTCCACGAAAAGGCCCCAGTCTGGCCTCCAGGCCCACTGGCCACCAGGGAAGCTGGTCAAGGCTGGCGCTGGGCCTGTCGCCTGCTCCCATGCCCACTGGGGCTGGGGTCCTGCAGCAGGTCTGGCCCTTCTCCTCCTGGCCCCCCATCTGCCCCGGCCCCTGGCCATAGCCCAGTTCCCTCGTCTGCCCCCTCCTCTGCTTGGGGCTGGCATGGCCAAGCTTGACCTCTCTGGAAGGACGAAGAGAGACACAGAGGGGAGCCTGAGGGCCCTCAGGTGTTGGGGGGCAGCACCTTCCCTCTGTCCTTCATGAATCCCCTCCCCACGGGGATATTCTCCTAGGGCTTGTCAGGTATGTGCAGTGCCTGAGATAACGGGATGGCACCTCTTGTGTGGCCAGGAGCTGAGAGCAAATGGGGAAACTGAGGCCTGGGAGAGGAGCATGGAACACTCTTTGGTCCCAGGCAGGCAGCTTGGAGTCTGTGAGCCTCAGTTTCCTGCTACACTGCCGCCCTGGTAGGGTTCTGGGTATGAGGCCCACCCAGCTTGCAGAGAACTAGTGCAGGAGTCAGGGAAGAGTCGGTGCACTTGACCTCACCTTGTGAGTTTGGCAGGGACAGCTGCTTTGGGACTGGACCGTGATCTGAGGAGGGGAGGGTGTGGCCTGAGGTGGCTGGGAGGGAGGGCCGAGACTGAGCCTGCCTTGCTCTGTCACCTTCCATAGCTCCCCAGTACCTGGAGGAGAAGGTCCCACCTATGTCCCTGCTCCTCACACCCAACCTGAAGGCTGGAACTGGCGACCACGTGGTGGTCAGGGTGCTGGCTGTCCCGCCCTTCTCCCCACTCTCCTTCCTCTGGGCCACCCCTGGCACCCCAAGCTGGCCTAGCCCACTGTGGTGAGTGTTGGCCGCAGACTCAAAAGAAGTTCTTCCCGGGCCTTGCCCTCTGGGTCCTGGTGGTCCCACCTCCTACTCATGCCTGCAGCCCCCTCCCCTCTCCCGCGCCCCCCGGCTGCCCCCTGCCTGCCCCTTCCTTCATGGTTCTTACTACCCCCGGCCCATCCAGGGGCCCACCCAGCCTCCCCTGGAGCCGCCTCTCCCCGGCTCTGGCCGAGGCCACACCTCCCCGCCCAGGCTTTCCTGGAGCAGCCTGCTCCCCTGGCTGCCTGGGGCCCGCCCTTGAGCCCCAGCTGCAGCCCGTCCCTCCCGTTGCCCCTCAGCTGTCCCCTGGGCTCCCTCGGGGCTCAAAGGCACAGACTGGCTGGAGGCGCTTGGTGGTGGCTCAGACCCCCACTCAGCCAGAGCAAGTTGAGGGTCCTCTGTCTGGGGCCTGGGCGTGGTGGTGGTGAGGGACGGAGGAGCAAGAGGGGAGAAGGCAGGCAGGCTGGGGGAGGGGGCAGGAGAGCGCGGACGGTGGGGGGGGACGTGCAGGGACAAGTGGGGCTGATCAGGAAGCCACCCAGGGGCCAGGGAGCCGCCGGGGCGGCCAGGGCCCTGGTCCTGCCCAGGGAGAGCTGCAGGCCCCCCGCGGCCGGGCCGAGGCTCCAGCCACGAGCTGGACTTGGCTGCCCAGCAGGCTGCAATTTCCTTGTCTCCTGCGCCCCCGTGAGGTCGGCGGGTATCATGACGCCCATTTTGCGCAGGGCGGTGGGGATTTTGAAGAGGGGGTGCAGGGGGGGAGTGAGCCCAGACCCCTCCCTATACCCCCCAAAGTTGGGTCCTTGCTTCTGGTCACTCATTAGGGATCGCCGGGGCCGGAGGGGAAGGAGGGTCTTTCCAGCAGCTTGAGGGGCGGCTGACTCCCCACTCCCTGGAGACCCCTCTGCCCCCTGTCTGAACCTGAGACTCCCATCTCAGCAAATGGGACTCAGCGCCCCTCGGCCCCTCGGCTCCTGCGTCCACCCAGCCCTGCTGCTCGTGGAGAGGTTTTTGGCCATCCTGGGACGGCACCCCAGCCCAGCCCAAAGGGAGCCCCAAGTCTGCCCTCTGATCTCACATTTGCTAAAGGTTTCCGGGGACACGGGTGCTGTGCCCCCCGCCCCCGGAGGCAGAACCCGAGGCCCTCATTGCCTGTGCAACGGGGTGCCAGCTGTACCCCAAAGCCGGGGACTAGGGGTCTCCCAGGAGAGGGCCCCACTCAGCCACAGTTGCCCCCGACCCGCTGCCCTGGAGAAGGCAGAGGAGGCACTGCCTGCCTGGCACCTGTCCCCCCAGCAGCCTGGCCTCAGTGCTGGTCCCCCTGGGTGGGGCAGCGGCCGCTGGCCCTTCCTCCCTCTGATCGGCAATGCCTGCGTGCTGGGGGTCCTGCTCGGGGGCTCGCTGGGGAGAAAGAGCTGAGGATGTGCACCCCAGAGTTCAAGGAGCACGTATACCTAGAGCAGCCCGGGGTGTGGGTGCTGGGTCCCCACAGGCTGCGGGGGCCAGGGAGGCTTTCCGAGGAGCTCGGGGCCAGAGCTGGGCCTCCCAGGGTAGCAGGTCGCTGGCCCAGGGCAGAGACCCTGGGAGAATGGACCTGGGCTGGGGGCTTCGCGGAGAGCCTGGCCTGGTTAGGGCACTGGCCACAAACTCCCCTACCCACCCCCCACCACCCCTGCCATGAGCCACATGAGCCCCCACCTAGTCCTGGAGGGGGACAGGACCCCCCGGGAAGTCAGCCCACGAGCAGCGTGCTTCAGCTCGGGTGCCCTGGGGGACAAGTGGCAGGGCACCCACTTTCTTCTGTGCCACTCCATCCTCTCCAGCTCGCAGACCGCTCAGCAGACATGGAGGGGCTGAGTCGCCCCCCTCCTCTGCCCTGGCCCCTCCTCTAGTGACCCTGTGAAGAGGTTGAGTCCCCGAGGCTGAGGGGAGAGGCTCTGGGGGGACAGAAGCATATGCACGCTTCACCACCCCCACCCGGGAGAGTGGCTCTGGGTCCCTGACCCCCCTCCCCCAGCCCAGGCTGGATGTGCTCCCACGAGCAACCCAGCGAGCAGGGGTATCGTGTCCTCAGACCGGGGGGCTGGGTGGGGGAAGGAGCATGCGGGGAGCCAGCTGGGACAGCAAACCAGGCCCAGGTCTCTGCTTTCCCTCGCCTGCTGGCAGCAGGGGGCTGGCCGGGGCCGGGGCTGGTGGAGCCCTCCTTGATTCGTCTCTGCAGCCCGTGGACACCCCCGAGGCTGGAATCCAGGGGTGAGGCCGAGGTTGGCCTGTCCCGCTGTGAGCAGCTTGTAGCAGGGCAGAGGGCCTGGGGTGAGCGGGGGCTGCTGAGGGAAGGCGGGGCGCGGCACTGAGAGGGTGCCGGGAACGCCTCCAAGTGAGCTGGGGACCTTCCGAGGCCTGAGCGGGCCTGGGGACCCCAACTTGGGCAGGGCCATGCTTCCTGAGCAGCTGCAGAGCCGAGCAGGAGGGTGGGTGCTGGGCCGTGGGGACGCCATCCAGCCCCCAGCCCAGAACGGATGGGACTGAGGCTGGCGAGGGGGCAGGAAACCTTGGCTTCGGCCCGAGGAGGAAGGGGCACCGTGGGTCCCCGAGGTGCAGCCAGGAGACCGGGGAGCCACAGGGGCTTCACCAGGAAGCGGTGACCAGAGGCCCACCCCGCCCTTGGCCTGCCCTGCAGAGTGAGCCCCGAGACCGGCACAGTACATGCAAAGGTCCCCGGGCTCTGCTTCCCCGTTCCCAGGCCTGGGCCCCCCTGTCTTCCCAAGACCCCTCCTGCCTCGTCCCACCAGCCAGCGGGGCCTGGGGCTCCACACTTCCTCTCCCTCTGCAGACCCCTACTCTCTCTTGGACGCAGAGTCAGGGAATTGGCTAATCTCCATGGGCTTCCTGCAGGAGGAGGTTCTGGAGGAGGGTAGAAGCACAGGGGAGGGCTGGAGTTCTTTGGGGAGGTGGTATTTCCCTTTTCCTGCCACCCTGTCTCCCGTGCTTCCTTTCCTCTCCAAGAGAAAAACATCCCCATATTTTCCGAGATGGGGTAGGAGCCAGGGAAAGCTCAAGGGGAGATTTTCGAGAAGGTTGGAGAGCCGACTATCAGCTTTCCGGCCTCACGGGGGCCCCGGCTAAAGCAGCCCGGCCCTCCCTGTGTGTGAAATTGAGCCCCCTCTGCCCGTGGGGGTCTCTTCTGAGCCCGGTAGGTGGGCTTGGGAAGTGCCCAGGTGGGTGGGGGGTAAGCCGCCTGCATGAGCCGTAAGCGGGGGGCTGCGAGGCAGCACGTGGGTTCCCACCCCAGGGCCTTGCCTCTTCCACAGCCTCCCGTTACAGCCCAGGGCCAGTCCCGCTGCCCCAGGGTGGGCCCGGCCTTCAGGGGAGCCGGTGCCACCTGCCCAGGCTGGGGGACAGTCCAGCCTCCACAGCCCACTGTGCCCGGTCCAGAGGCCTGAGAAGCTCACAGAACTGCCCGTTCCTGGCCCCGGGAAGGCCGGAGGATCTGGACCCCCTCCCTGAAACCGAGCCCTGGTGGCTGCCAGGGGTCCACTGCCTGCCCCAGCTGTGCCCACCAGGGAGTGTGACGTCCAGTGGAGCAGATCAGGCCCCTCACCTGCCAAAGAAGGTAGGCGGCAGCTCTAGATCCCAGCCTGGGGGTCACAAGGCAGCACCCGGGGCTGGGGCAGGATAGGAGCTGCAGGCTCAGGCAGCTTCCTGGAGGAGGTGGCACTTGGGGGGAGCATCTGGGCAGCTGTGAAGAGGGTCAGGTCAGAGGAGGGCTTGAGAGGCAGCAGACCCTGCTGGAGGGAGAGACCCTTGGACACTGCCTTCCCTGGGGAGGGTCCAGTGGAGCTGGGACCCGGGCAGTGGCACCTCCCACGCGGCCCAGCCGGGTCCTGCTTCGTCCTGCACCCCTCTGTCTACACTCCCCACCCCAAGGTCAGAGCCTGCCACCGACCCCTGGCCTCTGCTGCCCCAGTTGCTGAGTCCATGTTGCCCACGGCAGCACCCAGGGACCAGTCCGACGACACTGAGGATACATCCCCCCTGGAAGTTTCCTTCTTCATGCCCCCCCACTGCTCTCTTGGCCCAGGTGTGTGGTGTCCCCAGGGAGGCACCTCCACTCCCAGCCTCTGGGTCAAGCCTAGGCAGCTCACCCAGCCCCGTGGGACTCCAGGAGCTCCGGTGTCTGCTCCCTAACCCTGCTGCACCCTTACCTGCCCCCCACCTCCCCATCCCTACATGTGGGAGGGGGCGGGACCTCTGCTGCCCAGCAGGGTGGCAGAGCCCAGCTAGGGGGGTGGCCCTGACCCCGAGAGGGAGCCGCTGATGGGGGGCGGGAAGCACGGAGAGGGTGATCATGGAGTTGGGGCGGCGTGGAAGCTCCTCTCTCCTGGCGGCAGCCTCCTCGAGCAGGTGCCACCCTCCCCGGCCTGTCCTGTCTTGTCCCCTCTCTTGTCCACGTCCTTCTCCGCAGAGCTGTCTCCTTGTCCTTTTGCCCAGCTCTGGGGGTCCAGGCCCCATTGGAGTCAGGGGTCCTCATGTGGCTGGTGGCCCCCCTTGGGTGAGGCGGTGATGAGCAGTAGAGGCTCATGTCCTCATCCAAGCCCCCCAGGCTCCCCCCTGCAGCCCCAGGGACCCTCCCCCCGGGAAGGTGTGTGGGTGGGCCCAAAGCTAGAGCTTACCTGGACTGCAGGTGGGGGGGCTGGGAAGAGCGAGGGGTGTGGCCCTCCTGCTGCTGGGATCCTCCTTGAGGGCATCTCCTCACCCCACATTTGAGGGTCCCCCACGGTTGACCCCAGGCTGGCACATGGCAAGGGGTTCCGCCTCTCTCTGCACTGGCTCGAACTGGGGCTGGGGGCTTCTGCGGCCCTTTCTGATTGAGCAGGCAGTGCTTCCACTCTGCTGACGAGGAGGGGGCTTCTGTGGGGCTTGGGCCTGGGGCCGCCCTGCTCCCTGGCTGTGAGGGGCTGGGGCTGGCCACGGAGAAGCCGCAGCACCGGGCACCCTGCCTCGCTCCCACCCAAGTCCAGGATCAGCTGGGGCTGAGCAGCAGATGCCACTGGCCAGGGGTCCCCTCAGGGTGCTGGGGGCGCCAGCAGGGCACAGCCGAGGTTCCCACGGCGGCCTCAGTGCAGCTCGTAGGAAAGGCCCGACTAGGGTCAGAACCCTGGACTCACACGGATTCTGCGTCACACCCAGGGATGGCTGTTACTGAAAAACGAGAAACACTGAGTGTCAGCCAGGAGGCGAGTGGGGCATGCGGTGCTGCGGCTGCCGGGGAAGGAGGTGGTGGTCCCTTGGGAAGCTGAGTCTAGAACCCCAGCACAGCCCTGCATTCCCGCTGCCTGGTGTAGACCCTGTGGCAGTTTTATTTGTGAATTCCAAAAAGAGATATTGGTTATGGTCTTTTCCTCTGGAGGTGATATCCCTTTTGATTGCATACATTCAGAGGTTTCACTTTTACTTTATTAAATCAAGATTCGGGCTTTGATTCGACCACGTCGTTATGGCGTGTAGGGTTGAGTCTCCGCCCCCTTGATGAGCTATATAAACCGACGCTCAATCAAGAACACAGAGAAGCAGATACATAGAGGACTGAGACGTCTCCATAGACACGGCAGAGGCCCCGGGAAGAGAGATGAGCCTGATGGTCTGGAGAGACCAGAGCAGCTGAGCCTGGAAAGAAACGAGCCCTGGGAAGAGAGATGAGGTTATTCCACCCTGTAGCTGAGATTGGAAGCAGCTGGACCCACGGGGCCTTAAGAGGGAAGTGGAAGGCTGAGCCCTTGCAGACGCTGTCCACCGTCTTGCTTCAACGTGTAGCAACGGCTTGGTGAGGAAGTAACTGTGGGCTGGACTCCTTAGGGCCTGGTGCCTGGGAGCTTCTCTGAGAGCCAGCAGAGTTCTGGGGCTTTGCGTCGGCCCCCCTGTGGCTGACTGGCACAGCCCCTACGGAGAGCAGGGGCATCCACACACAGATGTCCCAGCGGCCAAAAGATGGAAGCAGCCCAGGTGTCCATCGCCCGAGAGACGGGTGAATGACCTGTGGCGTGCACTCACGCTGGAATGCCATTCAGTCGTGAGAAGGAGTGACGCCCTGATGCGCGTGACAGCGTGCATGAAACTTGCGGACATCTTGTTGAGTGAAATGCGCTGGACACAGAAGCACACATATCGTATGAGCTTTCTTATGTGAAATATCTAGAAACAGCAAATCCGTAGAGCCGTGGCGAGGGGAGGAAATGGGGAGCTCCTGCTTAATGGGGCAGAGTTTGGGGTGATGAGAAAGCTCTGGTGATGGATGGAGGTGACGGAGGCACAGCCCTGAATGGAATTAACACCGCTGAATCATACACTTCCAGGTGGTGATAATGGGAAGCTTCATGTTAGATATATTTTACCACAAAACAAAACAAGACGAAATAAAATCCCTGGACCCTCCAGCACCCTTGGAGCTGCCGGCTGAGACCCAGGGATCACGGGGGTCCTAGCTGCTGGCCCTCCCACCAGGACACAGGGGCCTCCACTGGCTTCCGGGCCCCGCTGTCCCACCAGCCCTGGCCTTTCCCTGCCCTTGTTCCTCAATGCCACCACAGTGTCCTCATGCCCAAGACCCCTCCCCTGGGCAATCGGGACGCCTTGGGCTGGGGAAAGGTCCCGGAAGCCCTTTGGCTGGAAAGCTTCCCCCGTTAGGGTCTCTTCCGCCCGCTGGGGCAGGGCCCTCTCTTGTCTGGTGGCCCGTGTGGGCACGTGGAGAGAGGGGCCTCCACTTCGGTGGCTCCGTGTTGTCCCCAAGGAGGGGACCCCTGGCTAGAAGCCCACTGCCCACTGCAGTCCTACAGACCCTGCACCCTGAGGTCGCCTGGGCTGGCTGCAGGGGGGCCACAAAAGGTCCATTCTCCGGCCTCTTCCTCTCAGCCAGCTTCAGAGGCTTCTGTGGCTGGCCTCATTGCACACGGATGCAGGGATCTCCCAGGCTTGAGGAGGGGCCAAGGGGGCTGGACTGGGGGTTGGAGCCCAGGGCAGGGGCCCAGGGGAGTGGATGGAGGGAAAGACCACCTCATGGGTGGGCGGGGCCGTGGTTGGTGGGCGGGACCTCAACCAGAGGGCGGGGCTTCAGGTGGAGGGTGGGGTGGGCCACCCACAGGAGCCCCAGGCCCTCTTCCCACCTCCTGAGGCCCCCAGAGCTTCTCCCACATACCTGCCTTCCGCTTGTTTGCTCTCCTTGGTCAGGCCTTGGGCAGGGGCTTCCAGAACACTCGGCAGGGCCAGCCTGGCCTGGCCCCTCCACCCACTGGCACCCAGAGTGGCCGTGGAGGTTGGGCCTGGGTGGGGTCCTGGGAGCCGGAGACCCTTGTCCAAGCAAAGTCTGGGTGGCCAGGCGGGTGGCCAGGCGGCCTGGTCTCTGAGCTCGCCTGATGCTTGTTGCCAGCCAGACACCTCAGACCATCTGCCTCCGTCTTGACCTCAGTTTCCCCTTCTGTCAAACAACTGGGCAGGCCTGGCCCCCACCCAGCTTTAGGAGCTGAGCCTCCCGGCCCCCAGGGTCCAGGCTCCTGGACTGGCCCCCTCCGGCTGCCTTGCTGGCTTCTCAAAGCCCCCCAGTGATGTGGTCAAGTCCTCATGGTCCCCCATCAGCCACCCTTGGGGCCCAAGTCCCAAGCTCAGTTCCACCCACCCTCCCCACCGTCCCCTGGGTGGTCACACAGTGGTCCCCAAAAAGCAAAATGTGGCATGTGGGGAGGGAGGGGAGGTGCCAGGTGCTGGGGTTTCCCTTGGGACCCCACATGTGTGGCATAGTCAGCCGTGCCAGGCAGGTGTCGAGGGCTAGAGGGTGGGCCGAGGGGGTCAGGGGTCAGCCACACATGTCGTGGTGAGGGTCAGGCTGGCCCCTGGAGCCCGGGTCTACGCAGCAAGCGCATGGAGGGGTGCCTGCAGGGTCGCAGGGGCCCCCAGGACCCCCGGGGGGGTCTGACCCTCTCAAGAGGGCCCTCGGCGACTGCCCGCAGGCCAGCGCTGTTGCCCGAGTAGTCCTCCCGCAGACCTAAGCCTGCCCTCCCGTTGGCTGCTGAGTCCCCAGGGCGGGGGCTTTGCTGGCCACAGGCTCGTGGGGCAGCCGGCGGCAGGGGCTGCAGCTTAGGGCGGGGTAGACCCACCCCAGGCGGCACAGGTGGAGGGAGCAGGCTGGCAGCCCCCTCCACCAGTCCCGAGCTGCTCGTGGATGGGGGAGGCTGGAGTCGAGCTGCGGGGCGGAGGGAGGGGTCCCGCAGCCCCCGAGCCTCTCCTGTCTCGCACCCCAGCCGGCCAGGCCCTGGGGTAGGGGGCCGGGGCGGGGTCGGCTCCCTGCACCCCTGCATCCAGATGCTCTGTGGACAAAGGCGAGGCTGTCGGAGGAGGGAAGCCTTTTTTCTCCTGCGGGGAGTGGGGGGTGGGCAGATCTGTGGCCTTTAAAATTGTTTATGCCGATCGACGGAGGGTTCGAACTGCCAGACCCCAGGCACAAGGGGGGACGCAGGAGTGTGGGCCGGGTCTGGATGTGGGGGCCCGTGGGGGAAAGGAGAGGCTGAGGACGGTGGCCTGAGGTGGGCAGTGGACAGCTGAGATCCCTCCACAGGCCTGGCTGCTGCGCCCCCCCACCTGCCGGCCAACAAGACCCTCTCAGCCCCTCGCCCGGGCCCTCTCCCAGCCCCTCCAGGCTGCTGGTCTACTCGCCACCCCCCACCCCTGCGCCTGGGGCCTGGTCCTGGGGGCAGGGAGCTGCAGGTAAGGCCCCGTCCCTAGCCTTGCAGACTCCCCAGCTCCTGGGAGCAGTTTATGGGGTACAGACCCAGCTCACAGACTCAAGGTGCTCTGCAAGGAAGGAGCAGGGGATCCCTGGTAGGTGGAGGGGACCCCATCTGTCTGGCAGCACTACCCCCCCCCAGCCAGGGTCTCCAGCCCCTTCCCAAGCCCCACAAGGGGGTCTCCGTCTGGAAACACATAAGGAAAAATGGAGCCTGGAATTTTCTTCTTTGAAAAAAAAAACAAAACCCAACTTATTTTAAAAGGGGAAAGATTGATGTTCTTGCTCTCCCACACTTGGTTTGGAGCCAACGAGGTGGTTTCAGGAGAAATTCTCCTCTCCCTCGATTAAATGTAACCAAACGAGATCTGCATTTGCAAATCGCCCGGGGAGCTCAGGAATCCTCTCCCCACTCCAGGCCAGGAGCGAGCAGACAGACTTCTCACCCCCTGGCCAGACGGCCGGGCAGGGGCTGGGGGGCCGGGCAGGGGAGGCGGCGGGCGGTGGGCTCCTCCAGGCCTGAGTGTCAGGAGGTGTCGGAGATAGGCGGAGGCAGCGGCTGGCAGCCGTGGGGCTGCCCACTGGCCCTGGCCAGACCAAAGGGGGCAGGAGCCCCGGGGGAGTGTGGCACCTGGGGGCAGAGGAGACACCCGCAGCGGTACCCAGGGGCCCCCGGGAGCCAGCCCATCTGCACCGCGGCTTAGAAGGGGGTCGGGGTGGCACCAGTGGGACCCTCGTCCTGCCGCTGCCCTCCGCAAGGCCCGGCTCTGGCTGCCCAGCTCTCTGGCCCTCAGGTCCAGACCCCTCAGAAAGCACACGCGTGTTCACACGGACGGGCACGTGCACGCACATTCGCTCGCGCATCCTGCCGCACTCACACGCACACAAATGCAGACACGCAGGGACTCCCTGTTCTTTCCAGACGTCTAGTCCTTGGAAGCCCAGAGTCAGGAAGGAGTAAATATTTGGGGTTCGCAGCCTCCCGAAAGTCCCTGTCCGGCTCGTGAAAGCGGCTCTGAAAAATTGTGGGAAGGGGCGGGGGCCCGCGCAGAGCACGGAGGGCCACTTGGGGCTTGGGCCTGCTCGGGAGGGGGCAGCAGTGGCACACGGGCTCGCCCTGCCCCTCCATCTCCACCCTGCTCGTGCCCTGTCCCAGGCCACGGGGTGGCACCCAGGTGGGCAGGGGAGCGGGCTCTTCAGGGCGGGCAGCCCACCCCCGGGGTGCTGGGGGGCGGCAGTGGGCAGCAGGAAGCGTTGCTGATCGTCACCGACTCCAGGGCCTGGGTGACTCCGACCAGGCCTTCCATGGAAACATGGGCTCTCAGGGCTGGAAAGAGTCCCGGGTCAGGGGTCCCTCCTGCTCGAGACTGCACCCCTGTGCCTCGGTGTCCAACAGGAAGGGTGGGCAGTGGGATGGCGATGCGGGCCCACAAGGAAGGCAGCTGCCAGTGGCAGCTCGGGCAGAAGGGGGCCGCAAGCCCCCAGACCCTTT
The DNA here is from genome assembly GCA_026826555.1 of Tolypeutes matacus. NCBI lineage: Eukaryota > Metazoa > Chordata > Mammalia > Cingulata > Chlamyphoridae > Tolypeutes > Tolypeutes matacus. The sequence continues at coordinate 110,462 of JAKSZT010053988.1, forward strand.
GCCTTGCCCTTTGGAGACCTGGCACCACGTCGGCCACGTGCGGGTCCAGCCACCCACCGCCCTCCCACGTGCTCCTCGTGGGCCCCAGGAGACCCGGGCGGGGGTCTTCGGCCAACCCCTCCAACAGCCCCCCTTCCCATTCAGTCTGGACCCTGCCGTCCTGCCGCTTACATCCATCACGCGCCAAAACAGAAGGAACAAAATGCGGGACACCCAGTTTAATTTAGATTTCGGATAAAGAGCGCATCACTTTTAGTGTGTAAGTATGGCCCAAACGACACCCCAAATGTTGCACGGGCATACTTATGGCAAACACGGATGCGCCGTTTATCCGAAATTCAACTTTAACGACGTTTTCTAGTTTGTCTGGCAGCCTGAAACTACAGGACAGAGCGGCAGCCCCACGGACGACTGAGAGCCCTGCCGTCACGAGCAAGCCGCGCCAGGCCGAGGCGTTCAATCCACAGCCGCTAGGCTACGTGCAGCTGAATCGACACTAAATTAAGCTAAAAGTCCGCTCATCCTTTGCACTCGCCACATTTCAAGGGCTCTATGTGCGGCGCATAGGACGATCTAGAACATTCCATCATTGGAGGATGCTCTGACGTGAGTGGCACGTCTGCCTCAGTGGGCTGAGTGTGGGTCTGGGCTGAGCAGCAGGCCGAAGGCTCACCGCTCCAGCCAGCCGACCAGGAGCGCTCACAGCCGAGGGGCACGGACCTCCACGGCGGCACGCTCAGGACCAGTACACACGCCCTTCCCTCGTTTGCAGGAGGAGGCTGCATTGGGGGGCTGCCCCTCGGCCTCGAGGCCCAGCCCTGTCCCACCATCCCCAGGGCCCTCGGCTCCGTGCCCCGTGCGCTTCCTGAAGGTTCCACCCAGGCCGGAACCGCCCACTCGTGAAGCCTGCAGGCCCCCCTGTGAGCATCAGCTCAGGCCTCATAGTGGAGCCTGAAGTTCTAGCCTGTGGCAGGGCCTGGGGCCCAGCAAGGCAGGCCTGGGAGGTGGGAAGGCGGCCGGCCCCCCACTCCAGGCCCTGCCCCCGCAGCACCCTTGCCCAGCACTGGCCCCTCAGGTTCGCTCTTGATGCTGGGGGCAGGCACAGGCCTCCCACCACCTTGACGGCCCAGGAATGCCCACACACCCACCCCGAGGAGCAGGAACTTGGCATCACCCATGCTGATTGCCTCAAGGGACAGCAGGGTGGAGGCCCTGTCCTCAGCCTCCCTGGCCACTCCCATCTCAAGGGGCGGTGAGGAATGCTGGTGTGTGCAGAGCGTGCCTACTGCTTGCAGAGTATGCCTGCTGTGTACAGAGAGTGCCTGCTGCGTGCAGTGTGCCTACTGTGTGCAGAGCATGCCTACTGCATGCAGAGCATGACTGCTGCGTGCAGAGCGTGACTGCTTCCTGGTGTGCCCCGGGCTTTAGAGTGGGAAGCTGCCTGGGCCAGAGTGGTGAGATGGAGAGGTGTGAGGTGGGCAGCCCTGGATGGACGGATGGACAGACAGACAGACTGGCAGGGAGACAGTTTTGTTCTGAGGCTCCTCTGATAGCCACTGTCGTGCTGAGGCTGAGTGCAGAGCCAGGGCACCCCGACAGAAGACTCGTGGGGAGCAGAGCCCCCATTCCCACCAGCAGAAGAGGGCGTTTAAAATGCAAGTACCTGGGGGTCGGATGTGGCTCAACTGGTTGGGCATCCGTCTCCCATATGGAGGGACCCGGGTTCGATCCCTGGGACCTCCTGGTTAAAAAAAAAAAAAAAAGAGTCGGTGCCTGCTCTTCTAAAAAAAAAAAAAAAATGCAAGATCCTGGGGAGATCCATGGGAGTAAGTTCATCTGAATATACATGAAAGATATACAAAATTGTTCAAATGATCAAGGGGTGGGCATGGTCACGGTGGGTGGACAATCGCTCAATAAATGAGGGAATCTGTATTCCTAGCCTGGAGAGCTCTGCCACATTCTCCAAGGGAGCAGCAACAGTCCCCCAAGTGCAGGGGCAGTGTCTGGCAAAGGAGGAAGGTCCACTAATGGGTTCTTGTTATTGATGACTAGCCTTACGAGTCCTTGCTCTTATAATTGAAACTTGGCCTACTGTTATGGGGTGCCTAAGGGTTGCCACCTGAGAGCCTCCTTGTTGCTCAAATGTGGCCTCTCTCTAAGCCAAACTCAGCATATGAATGCATTACCTTCCCCCCAGCGTGGGACATGACTCCCGGGGATGAGCCTCCTTGGCAACAAGGGATTAACACCAAGTGCCAACTGGCAACACAACTGGAAAAAGACCTTGAATAAAAGGGGAAAAAGGTAAAGACAAATGAGTTCAAGTGGCTAAGAGACTTCAAAGGGAGTCGGGAGGTCATCCCAGAGGTAACTCTTACGCACACCTCAGTAGGAGCTCATAGAACATCAAAGTGCATATCACCCCACACAGAGGGGCTCCTGAGAGCTCTGGAGACACCCAGGTCCTATATAAGGGGGGATAGCCCCAGAGACTGATGCCTTATCAGTGGGCTCTACTTTGGAATCTGTGCTCCTGAGAGTGACAGAATTGGACTCAAATAAGTTCTCCCTACACATGGTTCATCAGTCCCTTCTATTCAAACCTATATGTGATGTTGGAGTTTTTAGGTATACTTCCAGAGACTGGAGCCTCTGGCCTACCTATGTGCCAGGTGTGCGTGGAATCTTGGTGGAGCTGCAACTCCTACCCTACAGCTCAATGGACTCATCCAAGTCACCTGGCGAGGAGACGATGATGGGCAATGGCCATCCCAGGGAATGGAGAGGGCCTGCATCTGCAGGCAGGATCATCCCACCCACCATATCCATGGGATATAAGCCCTCTCTCACTTGGAGGTGGAGTGGACATCACCATCCCAGTCCTCTCAGGAGTGGGGGAAGAGCTATGGACTAGAGTGGACTTGATGGTATTCTGTTGCACACATGTGGTGATTCTAGCAATGGAAGAAATTATAACAGTGAGGTGGAGCCAGTGGCCACTTGACACTTTCGGGGCAGGAAGGGGATGAGCAGTTGAAATACAGGGGCTTCTTCGGGACTTGGGGTTGTCCTGAGTGCCGTTGTGGCAACGGATGTAGGCCGTTTTAAATCAGCACACAGCACTCAGAACTGTGTGGGAGAGAGTGTGGTCTACAGTGTGAACTGTGGTCTATGGTTGGTGGCAAGGCCTCAGGATGTGTAAGTCTATTGAGGGTGGTGGGCCACACTGTGGGAGATGTTTGTGTGGGAAGTGGTGGGAGGTGTGGGAGGTGGGGAACGTGGGAATCCCTGTAGGTTCCGTGTACTATTTTAGGTAATCTAAGCAAATGCACATATATGCACATATATTTATATATCATTTTACAAATATTGGTATATATTGTGAAAATTTTTATTTTTACCCACAATAAAAAATAAATAAAATAAAATAAAATAAAATAAAATAAAATAAAATAAAATAAAATGCAAGATCCTGCGTTTCATTTGGATCTGAGTGCTTGTGCTGCCTCCCTCCCGGCCACAGCAAGGAGTGGGGGGCCGGGGCAGAGAGGTGCCTGAAGGGGACCCAGGGACAGAGGTGCAGGTGGGAGAGAGGTAGGATGGGGACATGGGGGTTGCTTGGGGTGGGAGAGGGAGCAAAGAGACAAGCAGGAGACAGGGCCAGTGTAGCCCCTCGGAAGTCTTGACCTTGGGGAAAGGCGAGAGAGGGCTCCCGAGAACCACCCAAGCTTCGGGTTTGCCAATGTGGGGTTTGGAGCCAATTCTGTGCCTCTCCCCGACTCTGGGTTCATCTCCCTGGCATCTCCATCACTGGCCACGGGGCAAACGCTGAGGCCACGGCCATCAGCAGGCGCACCACGCCGCGGCATTCCGCCTGGGAGCCAGCTGCTCGGCGTCCCCCGGCAGCGCCAAAGCGGCAGCGTCGAGTGGTAAATCCCCGTTTTTACACAACTCCGGGCCAAGGCTGTTCTGCAAAAGGTGAATTTCCTGAAACCCAGAAAGTGGTGACTCTTCCCAAGTGCCTCATACGGGGGAGACGTTCCGTGCCCCCCGAGAAGAACTGAGGTCTGACGCATGAAGCCCCCTGTGTCCTCACTGAAGAACATCACACGCAGACGCCCAGCCCCAGCGTCCCCTCTGCTGGACATGGTCCCTGTCCAGGGCCGCAGGACCAGGTCCCAGCACGTTCTGTCGGCATTCTCTGCACCCCTGTCCGGGCCACGGCTGTGAGCTGGTGCCGGAGAGCAGGGGAAACAAGGCGAACCCCAGAACCTTCCTGAGGGGCTTTGCAGGGAGGCTGTCCTGGCCCCCATGCTGTCAGCCCTGGCACTGCCAGCACCCCCACCCCACCCCACCCTAGGGTGGCTGTTGAGGACCCAGGGCCACGCCCAGCCTGCACCCTTGGCGCTGAGTGCAGGAGGGGTCCCGGACCTGAGACCCCTCTCCAGCGTAAGGTCTGAGACGCTGACCATGATGCCAAGAGTCACATGGGGAAACTGAGTCCCAGCAGCTGAGGGACTTTGTACAGAGGGGAAGGGGAAACCTCTGCAGCCCCCCTCAGGCTGGCCCAGGAGAGAGGTGCTGTGAGGGCATCTTCCTGTGTGGGGGGGAAGGCGTGGTGCTGGAGAGGGTCGTGCTGCCCACCCCTCAATCCTGGGTGGGCCGGGCCCCACGAGTGTCCGGGGCGGCCCCCCTCCCTGGGCCGCCCGTCTGAGCGCCAAGCACGCCTGGCAGAGGGACATGGCTGCAGACGTCCTTATTACCAGGAGGCATTTACAGAGCGCGCTTTGTACACATGTGGGGTTACGATCCCTTTTATTAGTCATAAAAAGTGAAGGGAAAAGGCCTGGGGACAGCAGGTGCGGGTGAGGCCGCGGGGGCCTCCCAGGGTCCGGGGGGCTCAGCCTCGGGCCGGGCCCTCTCCCTGGGGGCACAGGGGCCAGGGTTCCTCTTGGACATTTGTGGGGGTGACAAGGGGTCTCCAGAGAGCCTTATGGGCTGTGCTTTCTGGAGTGTAGGTACAGAGGGGGTGCCAGGGCCCAGGACAAATGTGTCTGGCTTATATCCTGAGGGACCCCTGTCCTCAGCCCCCACCCCAGCACACAGGACCCCCTCACTGGACCCAGCCTCCTCCCACGGTCTCCCCTCCCTCTGCCCCCCCTTGCCAGCCCTCCCCCCACCCCCACCCCAAGCCCCCAGCCCTGGAGAGAGCCCTGAGGCTCACGTCTGGTCTCCAGCTGGGCCTCTGGGGGGGGGCGTGCTCTTCCTTCTGCACCTCAGGTCACAGCAGGGGCCAGGACCAGCCTCCCCCCAAGCCCCTCTCCCCCACCCCTTTGGGAGTCCCCAGCCTCTGGCCCGTCGAAGTTGGAACTGGAGTTGGGGTCGGCAGCTTCCCTGGGCACCCTCCCCCCAGAGCACAGCCCCCACCCCCAAGCCCTGCTGAGCTACTGGGTGGGCTGGACAAGGCAGCCCCCCACCCCACCCAGCAGAACTGGGGCAGGACAAGCCGCTCTAGTCTCGGCTGCACTCAGGGCCCTGGATTGGGCGGGGGCCTGGCGGGGAGACTGGTTGGGGGAGTCGGCCCCCACACCTCCCGCCCCCAGCACTGAGCCTGAATTCTCACCTGACTGGCCCCTCTTGCTTCTTTGGGCTCGGCGGGCATTGGGGGGGCTGGATAGGGCTGAGGCTTCCCATGTCTCCTTCATGGCCCTGGACACTGGTGACTGGCTGGGGGCTCCCCGCAATCTCCCTGGAAGGTGGAGTGGCAGGGGGCTTCTACGCTCCAGCCGAGCCTTCTGGCTTCTGGCGAGGACGTCAGGTGCCAGAGAAGACAGGGACAGCCCGCTCCTCAGGGTCCGGGCTCCAGGTGGACCCAGGGGTGATTGCCCTGTGAAGGCCGTCACCATCCTGTCCCCGGAGGGAGAAGAGAAATGGTTCCCAAGCTGCTGAGGGGAGAGGGTAGCCTGCCCTCCCCCACGAGGCCCTCCCTGCCCCTCCTCGGGAGACTGGGGGGCCAGCGGCCAGGCGCTTCGGGCTCAGCCCCTGCACCTGCTGGCTCCTCCCCCAGCATGGAGCGGCCCCGCCTCCTCTTGCCTGTGCTCTGCCCAGGAGCAGAGGGAGGAGGGCTCCCAGCCAGCCTTGGGGTGCCAGGTGGGCGGGGAAACCCCTGGCATCAGGGATGCACTGCAGATGCTCCCCCATGGGAGAGGGGACAGTGCTGGGGTGGGTCCGGGGGACACCCTGCCTTCCCTCTCACCCTCTCTGGCTGAGGATTGCTGAGTGCAGGTAATTAGCAGGTGCGCCCAGGTGCTGCCCAAGGGAGGAGAGGGAGGACGCCCCAGGTGTGCCAACCACAAGGTCTCCCCAGGCCTCTACATCCTCCGTCAGGTGCTCAGACTTGGTGGGGGGTGGGGTGGGGGGAGTGGGAGGCCCAGGTCCGCGTCTCCCCCCCCGCCCCCCCGCTTGGCAGCAGCCCCCAGGCCTGGCACACTGGCTGCCCTCTTGGTGCATCCCCTAACCTTCAAGGGCTCCCTGAGGGTGGCCTCAGCCTCTTCCCTCAGACTGGGGCTTCCCTGGAGCAGGGGCTGCTTCCTCCCTCAGACTAGGTCTTTCCCGGGGTGGGAGGTGCCCCACTCACAGTGGAGCCTCCGCATCTGCCCAGGATGGCTGTGAGCACTGCACCCCTCACTCCCCGCCGTGGCGCCCAGAGACCCCTGAAGGTGAGGCACTGCCTGGCCCGCCCGCGGGCGGAGCTGGCCCCAGCCCAAAGATCACCTTAAATAAGTCCCTCAAAGGGGCTGGACTCCTGGGCACGTTGGGGGCCTACGGCCGGGGCCACCTGAGAGACCCCTGCTTGGGCAGCTGGAACCCTTGGCACCTGGGCTCCCACCCAGGCCCCCTCAGGGTCCTGGGAGAGACCTGGGCTGCCTGGGGGCTGAGTGCTATGGGAGACCCCAGAGGAGAGAGAGAAGAGAGGGGAGGGGGGAGGAGAGGGTGGGGCCTGCTGGCCTGGAGAAGCCCCGGGGCCCACCACCGCCGAGGCCCCTGGCCCACCAGGGCTGGGGGCTGGACATGCCACATCTGCTTCCCTTGCTCGACTGTTCTGTGCGATTCGGGCTCCCGTGAGAAATCGCACAGACGGTTCTCCACCCCACGCAGGCGGCAGCTCTGCCCTGGGACCTGGGCACGTGGGCACGTGCAGCTCCTGGCTGGAGCGGATGCCCAGATGCACACGTGGAGCGAGGGCAGTGGCCGCACGGGGCCGGGAGGGACGCCCCAGGAAGAGACTGTGGCCCCGGGCCCGGAGCAGGAGAACAGGGAGCGTCCTGGGGGGGCCAGGAGCGGACAGGGGCCGAGGCTCCTGCATGTCCAGAGGGCGCCAGGCAGGGCCCTGGCCGGCATGGGTGGCCGAGGCAGACAGGTCCTGAGAGCCGGGCCAGGGCCGGGCTTCCCCAGCGAGGCAGGCAGGTGCAGGCAGGAGGGCCTCGTCGCAGGACGCCCCACACTCTGCGCCGCAGTGCACCCCACCCCGCCGGCCGTCCGTCCCCGTGTGTTCTGGGCTCAGGGGTGTGGGGAGAACAGAGCGAGCCCCTGGCCCGCGTCAGAGGCCAGGTAGGCGGCACCCCCATGGAGTTGCCGGGCCCCGTGGGCACACGGAAGTCTCCGGGGCCCAATGCGGGCCTGTGCTGGCAGGTCCTGGAGGTGGCCAGAGGGCTTTGTGGGTAACCCTGGCTTGGCCCGAGCGGGCAGCTGGCAGGCGCTGGTCTGGGACTGGCGCCTTAGCAGGCTGCGTGTCTGCCTGCAGGCAGCCGGCAGGGGCCCCGTGAGGCTGAGAGGCCTTTGCGGGGAGCGGCAGAGCCTGGGACGTCTCTTCCCTGCTCTCCACCAGCCCGCCCTGCAGGTCACCGTGGGCGCAGGTCCTGCAGGGCAGGGGCCCTCCCCTCGCTACCTGCTCAGGCTCCTGCCCTCGCCATTTCTGCCTCCTTCGCCCCTGGACAGACGGCCCCCCTGCCTCGGGGCCTTCCGTCCCTGGCTGGCTCCCCCGTGGCCGGGGCCTGGACGTGGCTGTCACGGTCATGGGCCTGGGGCCCTAAGGCCGGCTGACACCCCAGCCTCGCTCTCAGGCTGCAGCCCTCAGTGCCGGGCTGGGCAAGGGCAGCGTCGCCGGCCGCCACCGTGGGTGTAGAGGGAAGGGGTCCCAGCCGGCTTCCCGGGGCAAAGCCAAGCTGATGGCGGGTGGGGAAGCCACAAGACACGTGGAGAACTTTCCACCTGGGCCTCAAGTCTGGGGGTCCTGTGGAAGTCCCCCCTTCCGGAGGGGTTTGGTTTGGTTGCCCTGGGTCGGAGCCAGCTGTGGGACAGTAGTGGGTAGGTAATAGGGGGGACCCCGACATTTGGGTGGGCATGAGAAGAAGTCAAAGGCCTCCCCAGGTTCAAAGGTGACAGAGGACAGAGGTGGCCGACCCCCTCCCATCTCGCCTCAGCCCTAAGAGGGAGAAGGGAACTGGGGGGGCGAGCCCAGACCCCACCCAGAGTGGCCGGAGCAAGAAGGTCCCAGGCCGCTGTCAGCCCTCGCTCCTCCCTTCCGCGAACGAGCAAGGGAGAAACCCCCCCCCGCCCCCACCTCACCTCCCACCCCCAGATCGACCCGAGAGCTCCAGCTGGGGGGCCGCATGGCGGGACAACAGGACTGGTTGTCTGCGGCCCCGGACAGGCTCAATGTGAAAAATAAATTCCTTGTTTTATGGTGGGAGGGGAAGGAGGGGGAACGGGGGGGCTGAGAGAGGAAGAAAGAGGGGGTCTTGTTAGTCCCGTCTCCTTTGTAAGGCCCTTGGGCCTGGGCCCCAAGCCCCCACCCAGCCTCTGCCCCCTGCTTGCCCTCGTGGGGGAGGGGGCCACGGCAGAGACAGAGCCCGGGGCCTGGGGCGGGGGGGCGGGGCACCCCAGGAAGAGAAGGAGGAAGAGGAGGAGGAGGAGGCAAGGGTGAAATTTAAACTGGCTGCTGGCCCACCCGGCCCACCCACCCACCATCTCCAAACAATGCAGCAGGAAGTCCATAGGGAAGAGACCCGGGGTGCAGGGCAGGGGGCAGGGTGTGTGGGGACACTGCTCTCCCGTGGGGACGGGGCCCGGTCTGCTTTTGCAGGCCAAGAGCAGGGAGCTCTGTGCAGGCAGGGGAAGGGCGGCTGGGTTGTGTCTGCAGAGGGGGCTTCTGGGCCAGGCAGGGCTCACCCAGTGCCAGGCCCCAAAGGGGGCTCCAAAGGGTGCAGGGGAGCCCCTTGGGGTGCTCTGGGAGGCCCATTTGTTGACTGGGTGGGGCCAGGGGTTGCCACAGCACGGAAGGCAGGGGCCCTGGGCTGGGGACCCTACTTCCTTGAAACCAGGAGGGACGTTCAGGGGGCAGGGAGGTGCCCTCTCTCTGGGGCATTGCTGCCTGCAGCGCCTTTCACTGTGGACACCGCCCACCTCCCAGGCCACCCTGGGGGCCCCAGGAAGACGGGTCTCCAGTAGAGAGCCAGGGCGTGCCCAGAGCCGGGAGCTCCCAGGGGCTGCCCGAGAGAGCCCACTGGCCACGCTTCCTGACCCGCCCCGACTCTCCCCGACAGCTGATGTGTGCTGGGCACTCGGCCGGTGGCTGCTGCTGGGGCTGCGGCTGAGCGCGGCTGTGGAGGGCACCCTGGCCGTGGCCCCAGGCGCGGAGCCCGTGTCCTCCCACGGGCCCGTGGCCCTGTGCACGTGCAGAGGGCCAGGTGGTCCAGGGAAGGGCAGCAGCAGGATCCAGCCGTCCCCGGAAGGTGTGGGGAGGACACTGGCGGGGAAGGCTGGCTCTCATCTCCCCAGCCCTCAGGGGGTCACCTACCTGGGCTCTGGCCAGAGTGAAGGGGCTTTGGGTGAAGACAGGTGGCTTGAAGGAGACGTCTCTGGCCTGGCGCTGGCCCCGGGGTGTCCCCTGTCTACTTGTGACATGGGTGCAGCTTCGGCCAAACCCCGGAACGATTTGGGGGCAGATGGACAGTGTGGGGGGAACGGGGTCCCGCCCACACATGCTCAGCCCACTCCTGGCAGTGGGCTCCAGGCTGGACGCCGGTGGAGGCCCAGTCAGGGGCGGGTGGCTGACAAGGCCACCTTGTCTGTCCATCTGTCCATCACAGCCCTGCCCTCCAGCAGATACAGGCCGAGGCAATCCCAGGGCCCACCTTGGATGGCTTTCTGTGCTGGGCAGGCTCGAGGGGCCTGTGCTGGCCCCTCAGATGGAGTGGGGACGGTGCCCTCCCATGACAGGGAGAGTTTGTCCCTCCACCTACTGCCTGGAGGGTCCCTGGGCTCCACGCCATCCCACGGCGGCCGCATCTTCTGCCCTGGGCCTGCCGTTCCTCAGGCTCTGGGGCCGCGTCGGTCAGCACCTGCACCCGAGAACTGGAGGACGGGCTAGCCTGGCTGGTCTGGGGGCTGCAGGCAGCCAGGAGAGGCCTAGGAGCCCACGGGGTGCACTGGTCACCCCCAAAGCGCCCTGGGGCTGCAGTGTGCCCACGAGGGGGTGAGTCCTGCAGGCAGGGGCATTTTCAGCTTGCTAGGATGAGGGGCTTGGTGCCAAAAACTAGAGCAGGCTGGCGGATAGAGAAGGGGTGGGGAAACTGAGGCAGGGGAGAAGCTACAGCAGACTCAGGAGGAGGAGGCAGGACATGTTCACAGAGCGTCAGGGAGAAGGGGAGAGTGGGCTCTGGGGACCGGGCTCACCTGATATGTGGGTGAAGAGTGCTCCCCCAAGGCCACGTTCAATTCCTCACCCCTGGTCCCCTGCACGTGACCTTATGGGAAATGGGGTGTCTGCAGATGTGGGTGAGTTAGGGTGACCACTCTGCTTCGGGACTGGTGTCCTTCTATGAAGGCCACGTGGAGACGCCGACCAGAGGGAAAACCATGTGATGATGGGGTGCTACAGCCACAAGGAAGGGACCTCCCCGGAGGCCTTTGAGGGGTGCGCATAACCGGAGGAAAGTACATTTCTGTGGGTTGAAAGTTTTTGTGGGACTTTGCTCGAGGCCTCGGCTGGTCTCCGTGGCTGGGAAAGACCTGCCCCGAGCTCAGGGGGCAGAGGGGGGGCCGAGGAGGGAGCTCAGGGGCAGGGGCGGAGGGGCAGGGGACCTGGGAGGGGGGCCGGGGTGAGCGCTTCCTTGGCCCGGGAGCGCGGGCCGGGGGGGTGCGCTGCGTGGCGTGGGAAAGCGCCCCGGTCAGAGCCCGGATGTGAGGAGGGGTCTGGAGAGCGGCCGGGAGGGGGCTGCACGTGCAGGGAGCCCCTCCCAGCCAGGATCCTGCCGGCCGTCCCGGGCCTCCGGACCCCTGACTCACAGTCCACCGAGCCAAGGCTGGGCGCCCGCCCGCCGGCATCCCGGCCAGGTGGGGACAGGCCCGGGAAGGGCCCGGAACCGGGGAGCTGCCCCCGAAGTCTCTGAGAGCCTCTCCCCAGCGGCCCGTCTGCCATGCTTCACCGTGGGCCCCGCTAATTGTCCCCGCATGAGGCTGGGGGGGGGGGAGGAGTTAGCGCAGGAGTTTCCTCCAAGAGAGCTCTCTCCAAAGCCCAGATGGAAAAACGCCTCCATAGAGCCCTTTGGAATTGGAAACGGTTTCTTTCTGGAAATACGTAATGCGGGGGGTGAGATAAAGGTCAGGGCCTGGGCTCTCGGGAAGGTGGAGGCTGCTAGCTGCACCTCCAGCCCCTTCTTGTCCTTGGGATCTCGTGCCCACCCCCACCCCCCTGCTGCACCAGGGTGGAAAGCTGACCAGGCTCCTCAGTGGCTTGGGCAGGGGGCAAGTCCGCAGGTGGGTGGGGGGGCGCCCCAGACCAACAGAGCCGTGGGGACTTGGGGCCCCTGAACCCCATACCTCCTCACAAGGGCTTCGTGTGCAGCTGCACGCCTCCCCCCTTCACTGCACCCACACGTGCCCCGTCCAGTCCAAAGACCCTGTCCTGGGCGCCCCTGTCTGCCTGTCGCATTTGCGGCTGGAGAGGGACCCAGCCGCGGTCCCCGTGAGGACGGCAGGGAAGTGGGGTGGGGAGAGAGGGCATGCACGCCTACGCCAGGCCCCAGCTTTCCTTGCCCCAAGGCCCGTGACGCCGCGTCCAGGGCTCTCAGCCCCGAGCCAGCACCACTGGCTGAGAGAGGAGACCCCCGCCCGCTTTCTCCCGCCCTCAGATGGGACGCCGTTCCCACGGCCTCTAGCTCAGGGTCGCCACCACCGTCCAGGAGGGGAGGGCGGCACGGGGCTCTGCCACGGAGGCCGCTTGGAATTCTCCCCACCCAGCGATGCTCGAGGAAAGAGGGTGCAAGGGGCAGCTCTGGAGACCCCCAAGGGCCAGCCTCGGTCATCTGGCTGTGTCTAACCTGCCCAGGGGCTGGGACTGACAACAAAGACTGGCTGTTGCTGGCCGCGTGGCGGCACCCACCCTTCGTGCCCCTGCCCTCCTCCTCTCCTCTGCAGTCGCCGGAGCGAGGCTTCCTGGGCTCTGCCCGACCCAGGGCTGTGCCTGCACTTGGCCGTCACCTGTGGGCTCCACCAGGCCCACCCCTGCTGGACTGGGAAGGGAGAGGAGGCAGTTGGAAGGAGCAAGAAGCCTGCCCTCTGGGACTTTCCAGGCTGGTTGGGAGAGAAGACGCTAATGGGAAGAGCCAGCTGGAGACTGTGTGCCCAGCCCAGGACCTGGGGAGGAGGGAAAGGTAAGAAGGGGCAGCGGCAGCCACAGGGTCCTCGTGGCCATGGCCCGAGGGCTCCCAGGGCAGCCCCTGGGGCCAAACCCCAAATCGGAGTCCACCCAGAGGGCAGACTGGGGACCTTGCCTGGTCGGCTCCAGAGCATGAAGGCTAGCACCCCAAAGTGCCAGCTGAGCCCCAAACAGGGCAGGAGGCGGAGGGCGGGGGCAGGAAGAGAGGAAGGGAAGAGGGAAGAGGGGCCGGCCAGAGCCCAGCAAGGGGGCAGCTCCCCAACGTGCGGCCTCAGGCCTCAGGAACGTCCTGTCCAGGGCGGGAGCTGCCAAGGAGGATGGACGGGGCCCAGGCGCGGGGGCCCAGGCAGGTGGTCGGCTGGGCTCGGCGCTTTCCTGGCCAGGGCTTGGCCGTCCCCCGTGGACGCTGCCATGGCGATGACGGGGTGGTGGGCCCGCGCATCCAGGGCTGCGGGAGCCTTTCCAGGCCTCTGGCCCAGCTGCTCAGGCTCCCACTTTGAGGGACTGTGTTGTTGGGATGTCTGGAATATTTGTTTTTTAAAGGATTAACTTCCAGATGATTCTAGAAGGAGCCAGGAGCGATCTCCGAGGCTGCAGCAAGGAGGCCCTTGTTCCCTCTCGGAATGTGAGCAGGGCCAGCGCCACCTCTGCCCTGGGAAGAGCGGTCACGGGCCTTCTCGTTCCTCAAGCACCCTTCCGTCCGCCCAGTCGTTCAGTGATTCAGCTATGGGCCCTCCCAGTGGCCGGGGGCTTACAGCCCCCTCCTCGCGTGGCTTCTCGGCCATACGCACGCCTCCATTCCTCGCACTTGCAGGTCCTGGGACAGAAGCTGGGCAACGGCCCCTCTGCCGACTCTTCTAGCACCTTCCTTAGGAGTCTGGGGGAGACGGAGAGGGGCTTGCCACTGAGGCCACCCAGGACCACTGGCCCAAGGCTTCTGTGGCCTTCCTTGGTCTGGACCAATAGTGCTGGCTGCAAACTCGCAGTGGAGCTGCAAGATGGTGGAGGGTCTGAGGCTGGGGCCACAGGGAAGAAAGTGGCCTGGCCCAGGTGGGCGTCCTGGTCAGCAAGGGTGAGGGAAGAGGCCCCTGCCCGGGGTCTGGCTGTGGAGGTCGTGCAGGTGTGGGCGGAGGTGGTGCATTGCTCTGGGGAACGAGCAGGTAGGAGCTGCCGGGCAGCTGGAGACCAGGGCACCATTTGGGGACAGCTGGGCAGAGGGCAGGGGATGCCTAGGCTCCAGAGAGCTGGAGGAGCTGGGGAGCCCCAGTGGGGAGTCTCTAGAGCTGTGACTGCAGAGAACGAGAGAGAGAGAGAGAGAGAGAGAGAGAGAGAGAGAGAGAAGGAGAGAGAGAAAGACAGAGAGGGAGAGAGACGCATCTTGAAAAAACACTGACAGCCAGGAAACCGGCTGGGAAGGCAGAGGCTCTGGTCACAGATGGGGCTCAGGCCTTGGAGTCTACTAGAATTTTCGCTGCTGGGTTTCAAGATTGTTTGGGACCTGTGACCCTCTTTTTCCTTCCAATTTCTCCCTCCCAGAGGGGGAGAGTCTAGGCTGTGCCCAGCCCACCACTATCCTTCGGAAGCAGATCACTTGTTTTCAGTTTCACAGGTCCATGGAGGGTCAGGAGCTTTGCCCCAGGCTGGGTCCCGGAGCCTCCCCCACCCCTGATCTAGATGGTTCTGAAGACGAGATCGGGGCCTGAGAGTTGACAGCGCAGGGACCAAGACGAGTGAGGGGGGTGGACGGCGCAGCCCCGGGGACGCCGCAGACAGGGAGAGCACAGACCCTGGTTCCAAGGCGCGGGGTGTGTGAACACGCTTGCACATGGGAAGGATGTGGATTTTGGGGGTGTTGAGGACAGGTGGTTATGGGTTGTGTCACCCCAAAAAGCCCTGGTCAAGCCCCCAGTCTGGGGTGGAAATAGGGTCTTAAGATGAGGCCGCACCAGATTAGGGTGGGTGAGGCCTGAAGCCAAGCCAGCAGGGTCCTTGGGAGCAGGGAGCGGACAGCGGCCTGGGCGATGGCTGCGTGGCGAGGGGGCGGAGGGCACGGCCTGCGGACGCCATGATTTTGGCTTTCTGGCCTCGGGAAGGGGAGAGCAGAGACTCCAAGTTAAAGCCGCCCACCCAAGCGAAGCCGGTGCTGGAGGGCACTATGGGCAGCGGGTGGGTCTGGGGTAGCGTGGGGCTTGGGAAGAGGGCGAGGCCCAGGGGAGGGGCTGGCGGCCAGGGGCCTCGGCACCAGGGCTGGGCCTTGCCAAGTTTGCTGGGGGAAGGAGGGGCGGGCGCGAGCCGAGAGGCTTTGAAGTTGAGCGTTTGGAGGTGGGCAGCCAGGGGCTCGAGGCGGTGTTCGGTTGGCACCAGGTTTGTGCCTGGACGAAAACGGTGAGAGGGCTGAGGGAGAGCTGGAAGCTTCCGCTGGGCGGGTGGGGGGGCGGGGAGCAGCAGACCCAGGGTGGCCAGGGAACGGAGCATGGAGCCCCCAGGAAGCCTGCCCTTGGCTTCCAGAGCTCCAGGCAGGGCCTCTCGGGTCAGCTCTTTCCTGCCCACCATGAGCTGGGCAGGGGGCGTGGGGGATGGGGGCCAGCAAGACACAGAGGCAGACCCGGCGGATGGGACAGTGGGGCTGAGGAGGCCGCTGGAGGTGGCCGGCGGCACGGCTGAGGCCTGGAGAGGAGGCCGTGGCCAACGCAGTAGGAATTTCAACCAGAGGGAACCAAGGTGTGGTTTTGCTTTTCGTAACAGCTTGTCCGAGATACAAATCACACACCCATTTGAAGCGCAAGCATCAGCGGTTTTTATGACATTTGCAAAGCTGTGCAGCCATCACTTTCGTGTACTGCACCATTTCCATCACCCCTCAAAGAAGCCCCACACCCAATAAGCAGTAGCTCTCCCTTCCCCCGTGCAGTCCTGGGCCCCCTGGTCTTTGTGTCTCCGTGGAGCTGCCTGTTCTGCACATTCCGTGGAAATGGACTCAGTGTCCTTCACTCAACAGAAAGATTTCTAGGTTCCTCCATGTTGTTGCGTCGTCAGGACTATTCTTTCTAAGGCTGATTAAAAGTCCACTGTATGTCCAAACCCAGCTCGCAAACATCAGCATGTTAAGGTGGGAAGAACATTGCTGGCATCCAGGGGGCAGACAGGTACCCAGATGGCAGGCAGGTACCCTGGTGGCAGGCAGGTACCCAGGTGGCAGGCAGGTACCCAAGTATAAGACTGGCACTGAGGTGGGAGGCTGGTAAGCACGTGGGAGGAAGGTACCCAAGGTGAGGGGCTGGTACCCAGGTGAGAGGCTGGCATTTAGATGGGAGATTGGTACCCAGGTAAGAAACCGTTACCCAGGTAGGGGGCTGGCACCTGGGTAGGTGCTGGTATCTGGTAAGCAACAGGTACCCAGGTGGAGACAGGTACCTGGGGAGAGGCTGCTACCCAGGTGG
>JAKSZT010053988.1:128350-156563 GCA_026826555.1 Tolypeutes matacus
GCTCTTTTCCCCGGGTCCAGTTTCCTACCCCGTGCTCTGGGCTCCTGTTCTCTGGGGTCACCAGCTCTGAGGGGTGAATATGACAGAGGCAGGGGATGGGGACCCCGGCTCGAGTGGGAGCCTCCTGCCGGCCCAGGATCTGGGCTCAGATTCCTGGGGTCTCTCCATTCAGTCTGGTGGTCCCGCCCGGGTTGCCCAGCACTAGCTCGCATGGTTGGGTGCAGACACCCGTGTGCCACGAGGCAGCAGTCCAGGCTCACACACACAGCCCGAGGCCACGTGGGGTTCGACCTCCCCAACATCCCAAGTCCACCCAAGCCCCATGCCGCAAGTCCCTAGGCATCGCCAGGACTGAGATGCTGGTCTGAGTCCCCCGGAGGCAGAGAGGTGACCCCGCAGCCACGGGACCCACGGGCCGTCAGCGTGGGGTGTCCCTCATCATAGCGCAGGCAGGAGAACCAGGACACGCGTCCCCCAAACCTTAGACTTCCCACCCAAGCCCAGCGCACCCATCGCCAGTGGCAGCCCCCAAAACCTGGTGCTTTCAGCCTATGGGGACCCTGGGAGCCCCTCCAGCGCGGGCAGCAGAGTTACCATCTCCTTTTGATTCTAGCGTTTGAGATGATAAGGAGCCGGGCGGGGCCTGCACCTTCTGCTGGGAGTTCAGCCACCAAAGTGGGATGGACAGACACCCCGCTCCCTGGGAACATCCAGGGGTCCCTGGGGGTAACGGCTCTTTGCCCTGGCTCCAGTTTCTTGTCCCATGTACAATTTCCTACCCTGTGCTCTGGGGTCCTGCTCTCTGGGTTCCCGGCCTTGGGGGTGACTATGATGGAGGCAGGGGATGGGGACCCATGTCCGGGTGGGAGCCTATTGCTGGCCCAGGGACTGGGCTCAGGAGATTTCTGGGGTCACCCTGCAATGTCTGGTGCCTACCGGCCAGCACAGCCCCGCCCGGGTCACCCAGCACGAGCTTACGCATTTGTTGTGGACAACCAGTGTGGCCGTGAGGCGGCAGCCCAGGCTCACACATCACAAACCGAGGCTGTGCGGGCAGTCCCCTCGGCAATGTCCTGAGTAAGCTCAAGCCCCACGCCGCAAGTCCCCAGGGATCGCCAGGACTCAGGCGCTTGTCTGAGCATACCGGAGGCACAGAGGCGATGCCGCAGCCACGGGACCCACGGGCCGTCAGCGTGGGGTGTCGCTCATCACAGCCCAGGCAGGAGGACCAGGGCGCACGTCCCCCAAACCTTAGACTTCCCACCCCAGCCCAGCGCACCCATCGCCAGTGGCAGCCCCGCAAACCTGGTGCTTTCAGCCTGCGGGGACCCTGGGAGCCCCTCCAGCGCGGGCAGCGGAGTTACCATCTCCTTTCGATTCCAGCTTTGAGATGATAAGGAGCCGGACGGGGCGTGCGCCTTCTGCTGGAAGTTCAGCCACCAAAGTGGGATGGACAGACTTCCTGCTCCCTGGGCATATAAGGGCTGGGGATCCCTGAGGGTAGCGGTTTCCTGCCCTGGTCCAATGTCCGACCCTGGGTTTGGGGTCCTGCTCTCTGGAGCCACCGGCCCAGGGGATGAATATGATGGAGGCAGGAGATGGGGACCCAGGCTCGGGTGGGAGCCTCCTGCCAGCCCAGGGTCTGGGCTCAGGAGATTCCTGGCATCTCCCTGTTCAATCCGCCATCCCGGCTCCGCGAGGCGACAGCCCAGGCTCACACATCAGAGCCCGAGGCTGCGCGGGGTCCGCCCTCGGCAACATCCCGGGTTCGCCCGGGCCCCGTGCCGCGAGGTCCCCAGGGATCCAGGAGACGGACGCTCATCTGAGCCCACCAGGGCCGCCTGGGGAGGGAGGCGTGGAGGTGACCCCGCAGCCATGGGGGCTCACGGCCCATCAGCGTGGGGGGACCCTCATCACAGCCCAGGCATGAGGACCAGGGCACATGTCCCCCAAACCTTAGACTTCCCACCCAGGCCCAGCGCGCCCATCGCCAGTGGCAGCCCCGCAAACCTGGTGCCTTCAGGCTGTGGAGCTTCCTGAGGCCCTTGGAGCACAGGCAGCTGAGGTACTTGGAGCGCAGGCAGCTGTGAACCCATCGATTCTGCCCTTTATGATGCTAAGGAGCCGGGCGTGTCCTGTGTTTCTGCTGCGAGTTAAGCCACCAAAGTGGGCTGGGCAGATACCCCGCTCCCCAGGGACTTAAGGGCTGGAGATCCCTCAGGGCTCGCTGGCTCTGGTCCAGTTTCCCACCCCGAGCTCTGGGGTCCTGCTCTCTCAGTTCACTGGGGGTGGCTATGACGGAGGCAGGGGACGGGACCAGGCTCAAGACAGAGCTTCCTGCCAGTGCAGGGTCTGGACTTGGCAGATTTCTCTAGTCTCCTCGCTCAGTCGGGTACTGACCCAGCAGCCCGGCTCTGCCTGGGTCGCACAACACTGGCTTTTGTGCGTGACCGCAAGGCGGCAGCCCAGGCTCACACATCACAGTCAAAGGCTGTGTGGGGTTTGCCCCCGGCAACGTCCCGGGTTCGCCCAGGCCACGCTGCAAGTTCCCCAGGGATCGCCAGGCGACCGACGCGCATCTTAGCCTACTCGGGCTGCCTGGGGAGGGAGGAGCTGAGGCGACCACGCAGCCATCGGGACCCACGGGCCATCAGCGTGGGGGGTATCCTTCGTTCCCAGCCCAGCATGAGGACCAGGGCACGCAGTACCCCCAAATCTTAGACTTCCCACCCTAGCCCAGTGTACCCCTTGTCAGTGGCAGCCCCCCGAACCTGGTGCTTTCAGTGAGCCGGTGGCTGCCTGAGGGACCCTGGGAGCCCCTCGGGCATCGAATGGACTTAGCATCTCCATTCAGCTCTGGCCTTTGAGATGCTAAGGAGCCGGGCGTGACCTGGTAGGTCCTACTGGGTCGTGGCTCTAGGTACACCGAGTACCTCTCCCGACTGCACACTCTGGGGTCCCAGCCCTGGGGGTGAAGATGATGGGGAGGCAAGTCGAGAGAGAGACCCTTCCCACAGGCCTCCGGCAGGCAGGGGTCTGGGTGCAGGAGGACTCCTGGGGTCTCCGAGACCCCTCGGTCCTGGCTCCCACCTGGGGGTGTGAAGCATTTGCTCTCGCGGCTGGGTGCAGGGATGCGGCGTGGCCGCGAGGCGGCAGCCCAGTCTCACACTTCACAGCCCGCGCCCGGGTCCGTGTCGGGCAGATTACCGGGCTCTGCCCGGATCCACACCTGGGGTTTCTCCCTGGCAAAGTCTGGGGTTCACCCAAAGCAAGAGCTGGGGCTCTGCCCATGAAAAAGGCCGAGGCTGAGTCCTCAGTGCCCGGGAACCCTAGCAGTTCATGGCAGAGTCTGCGGGAGCAGAGGGTCGTCTGGCGGAGCCGGCCCCCCACACCTACCCCCCAAGCCCTGGCCACGGGGTCCGGCCCGTGCAGCCCACGCTCTTGACCGCTGGACTGGACCTGAGCTCGCCCAGTGCTGCCCCACCCCGCAGCCCCCATGCCTTGGAGCTGGTGGGCGAACCCTGAGACGGCCCGGCGGTCCCCGGGGCAGCTGGGGAGACGCAGAGCTGTGGATGGGGGGAGCGGGCAAGGCTGGATGGAGCGGCGACCCTGCTGCTCCCGCCCGCCACCAGGCCATGCCCGCGAGCCGCGAGCTCTACGGCCACCGCGTCCAGGCACCAGGACCGGAGGGAGATAGTGGTGAGGGGAGCCAGGGGACTCTGTCCCGCAGGACCTCGAGCCCGGCGGCCCTGGAGACCCAAGCCTTGGCCTCCCACCCTATCCCTGCGGACTTGGTCCCCAGGCCGCCGGACCCCGAGCCAGATATGCAGTCTCAGCCTCAGAGGCTGAAGTGGCTCCGCTTCCCCGAGCACCCCACCCCCACCCCACCAGGCCCCAAGGCCAAGGGCAAATTGCGCGCCCAGCGCTAGGCGGCCACGAGGGGGGCAGGGATGGGAGGCGCTGAGGGCAGAAGTTCTGGGCGCGAGAGGGGGGACGTTCGGGGACAATGCCAGGCGCTGTCTGACGGATGCCAAAACTGGGGTGTGGGGAGCGAGTCTCTGGAGAATTCCACCCGGCGAGGGGGAGCGCTCAGGAAGCGTCCCTTTGGGGGCGGGGCCTGCGGGGGGCCCCGGGGCGCGCTGCGCTGATTGGCTGGCAGGGAGGGGGCAGGGATTCTGGGCGGAGCCAGCCGCATTAGAAAAAGCCCGGGCTAAGACCGGGCTGGAGGGCGAGGGAGGGGGTGTGGGCGGGAGGGATGGGTGGGGGGAACCGGGGAAGCGGGGGAGCCGAGGGGTAACCAGGGAAGCGCGGGGTACTCGGGGGCAACCAGGGGAAGATGGGGAACTGGGGACTTGGGGAAGTGTGTGTCGGGCCAAGGAGCATCTTGGAAATCTGGGGTCTGGCAGGAGTGGGGCAAGGCTAGGAAGTCTGCTCGGGCCGGGCACGGGGCAGCGGGATGGAGGGCGGCGTGCGGTGAGGGGTGGGGCGAGGGGGCCCGAGCGGGGGGCAGACAGGGACGAAGGGGGCGCCAGACACTCATCCCGGTTGATTTTGGTTTCAGGACGTGGCGGCTGGCAGGACACAGGGGACGTGGCACGAGGGGTCCGCGCTGGGGCCTGGGACGGCGGGTGGGCCTGGCAGCGAGGCAGGGCGGACGGAGGCGCCTGCCGGGCCGGGCAGGGCTCCCGGCGCCCTCCTTGGTCCTCGCTTCGCTGGTCTTCTGCCAGAAGGAAGACTAGCGGACCGAGGGCGGGTGAGGGGGCGCGGCTGGCCTCCCGGCAGGGCAGCGGGACGGAGGAGGGCAGTGGGCACGGGGGACACCTTCTCGGGGGGAGCCGAGAGAGCGCAGGCTGGGGGGCCGTGGGCCCGACCCAGGCGGAATGGGCATTGCCAGAGGGAGATGAGCAGGGGCTGCCAGCAGGGTGGGAACAGGGCCGCTGCCTCCGGGGCGGTGACAGGTGGCCCTGGAGACAGTGACTGAGGAGTGAAGGGGGATCCAGCCAGGGCAGGGACAGCCCAGGCCAGGCCAGACAGGGACGAGGCGGGCACAGAGGGTCAGGGCCCCAGCCGCCATGCAATCACCCACCGCGTTCATTTCAGGAGCAGGTACAGGAGCATCTCCGTCCGGGCCACCTGGGGCCGGGCCGGAGACTCCGAGGGCTGGAGAGCGGGCTTGAGGGCGCAGTGCAGGGGGCAACCCCCGGAGGGGACGAGCAGCAGGGAGAGGGGCGCCCTGGCACCAGGGCCCCCGAGCGATTTCCGCAGCAAGGAGGCTGCGCCGGACGCGCCGTCCCCACGCGCACTGCGGCCCAGGGGCTGGCGCGGGGAGGGCCGACAGTGGGCTTGGCGACACTGTATGCGCTCACCGCCCAGCCCCTGGGGCTGGCATGGCAGAGAGCACAGCACCCAGGGGAGCCAAGGGCACGAGCGAGACCAGACTAGGAGAGGCGGGCGGGGCGGCGAGAGTGGAGCTCCGAGAGGGGGAGGGCGCGCAGGGCCGGGGCGAGGAGAGACCGCCGGGGCGCACGGGGC
This sequence comes from Tolypeutes matacus, assembly GCA_026826555.1. Taxonomy (NCBI): domain Eukaryota; kingdom Metazoa; phylum Chordata; class Mammalia; order Cingulata; family Chlamyphoridae; genus Tolypeutes; species Tolypeutes matacus. Next base: position 133,883 of record JAKSZT010053988.1, read on the forward strand.
ACTGGCCTCCCGAGCCCGTGGCCAAGGCGGGCCTGTGCGGGCGGCGACGGAGCAGGGATCGGTGCCTTGTGTGCGCGGGCTGGAGACCAGGGTGAGTGTGCCGGCCCCCGCCCCCAGCCCCTCGCGCGGCCCCGCCCGCCCCTCCAGCGCCCTCTCCATCCTCCCCACAGCCAGGTCTCCAGCCAGGTGGACGTGCCAGCCAGCCACGGAAGGCCAGGGCGTCCGGACGGTGGCGTGCTGAGAAGGACATGACGTGGTCCGGTGTGACGATGGGGAGAGGTGTCGGCCGCCCCCCCTTCCTGGCAGGTATGTGCCCCCTCCCCCAAGGGCAGGACCCAGCCCTGGCCTCCCCTCCCCGGGCCTGGCAGCCCCTCCACGGTTTCCTTCTCCCACCTGTCTTCTTGTCTCTAGAACATTCTCGGCTGGCGCCGCGGGGACGCTGCGACACGTTCCTTTACTTTCCTGGAGGAGCCAAAACATCTCTGCTACTCTCTGGACCCCCAAGACACTCAAGACGATAAGGTGGGGGCTGGCCTGCCAGGTGCGGGGGGCCGGGGCCCGGGCGCCGCCTCACTGACTCCCGCCCCACAGAAATGGTGCTACCCAGCTCACGCCTGGGCCTTGGACTCCGGGCTTCTTCAAGTCCGCCTAGCTCTGAACGAGAAGATGCTGCATTCAGGAACCACTGCTAACTCAGGAGCCGGCTCCGAAGGTGGGCTCGGCGGCCCCCGGGCCCCCGCCCCCCCCGCCCCCAGGCCCTCACGCCCGCGGCCCTGACTTGCAGGTGAAGACAAGGAACGTGACCAGATCCCACAACGCAGCGCCAAACTCCCGTGGACAGCAGTGCCCGCGGCACCACCCCCCGGCGACACCACCATCACGGCCACCCCCGGCCTGCGCAGGACGGAACACCTGGCACCTGCGCCCCGCAGCTGGCCCTTATCCAGCCGGGGCCACCCCACATCACCCCCTCCTCTCTTCTTTTCCTTCTTTCTTTCTTTTCCTCTCTTTCCTTTGCACGGGAGATTCAAGGCCCCGCGACTCTGTGGCCCCCACCCCCATGTCATTTTTGCACTAAGTCGTTTGCACTGGTTTGGAGTCGAAAGCGGCCTTGAGTCTCCCTGCACGTGTGCGTGAGCGGCTGAGTGGGCCCCTCTGGGCGTGTGCCGCCCCCGCGCCAGCCGCGCTCCATCTCTGGGGGCGCGGGGGGGCGGCGGGTGTGCCTGGGGCCCCGCCCTCCCCTCTCCTAGTCTGGAAGCTCCACAAGATCAGGAGCCAACCCTGAAACATTCCACTTTGCTCTCGCTCTGTGCCCCTCCCTCCAGGGCCCCATCAGGGCTCTGGGCTCATCAATAAACACAGTCACAGCAATCAGCCTCTCTGGACTTTGGAATGAAGCGCCTATGGGGGGGGGGGGCTGGGGCTGCGTCCGAATGGGGGGCATAGGGAGGGCTGATGGGGTGGGGAGGGGTTGTAAGAGCGGTTAGAGTTGGGGGCAAAGGGGAGATGAAGGGGCACGATGCTTGGGTGAAGTGGGGCTCATGGACACTGAGGGCTGAGGTGGGGGATAGGGGTGAGCAGAAGTGGGGGGCAGCAGTACCTGCCTGGAGCCAGGGCCTGTGGGCCTGGGGTCCCTGCAGGGAGACGCAGGGCCAGGGGTGGGGGCATCCCTAGCAAGGAGAGAGGCCAAGCACCCCAAAACCCTGATGAGCTCGGCCCAGCTGCCCCAGTGCCCCAGTGACTGGAATGACACCCCAAGGCCTCCTGAGCCCCCACCCCATGCTGGCCCCAGAGCCCAGAGGCCCTGGTCCAGGGGGAATCAAAACAGGCAGCGACTTGGCAGGCCGTCCTAAGGGCAGGGGGCTTGAGATGCTGGCCCCACCCCCTCTGCCCATGTCCCCGCGCCCAGCGGCCTCGGGCTCACTGTCGGCCAGGGCTCTCCTTGGGTCTGAGGTCTGTACATACAGAGATTGCCCCTTCTGGGCCCTTCCTGGTGGGGGTGGGAGAGTGACAGACAGACAGACAAGTGACAGGGAGAGAGTGGCTGAGGGTAGAACAAGGAGCGGGGGGAACACGGGGGCAAGGGGCTGGGACATGGAGCGTGCCCCGGAGGACAGATCCAGTGGTGGGGGGACAGGGCCTGAAAGGGAAGGGGGAAAGCAGGGGGAGGGGAGGGCGTGGGGGAGGAGGCCCCATCACTGAGTGTTGTGCTGCCTGAGCGGCTCCTGGGACCCCGAGCTGGGCTCAGGCCCCCGGGCGCTCGGCTGTGCTGTATTGCCAGGACTTGAGGGGACAGCGCCTCCCAAATGAAGGGGTCCCTTGCCCCCTCTATAGGAGAACATCACCTGACAAAGCCCACACGGGCAATGTCACCCCTCACCCCTGGGCCCGGTCCTCGTCCTGCTCGACCCCAGAGCTGCAGGGAAGCCAGCCCCTGGCCCACCTCTCCATCGGTTCCCCTCTGTCGTCTTTGGGGGTCTCTCCACCTGGACCTCTCCATCCCCTCCCCGCCCAACGGTGAAGCTGGACATGGGACTGTGCTCCGGCTTTGCCCGGGACGTGGGACTTCAGGGCTAAAGCCACGGGGGCGGCGGGGGGAGGCGTCTCTCGAGCCCTCCTAGGTGGCGGATCCTTCCAGGCTCTCACGGCCTCATCAGGGGGCAAAGCCAAGTCCCCCCCCCCCCGAGCCAGCCAGCGTCGCTTCCCTGAGTGGGCTCTGCCGGCAGGACAAAGAAACCCATGCACACATGTCAAGAGTTAGGGCTAGAAACGGCCTTTACCATCCACCCCCGCCCCTGCTGGGGGCTCAGAAAATGGGGGGGCGGGGAAGAGTCCAGAGCAGCCCGCGGAGTGGAGACAGAGGGGAGGGAGCGGCTTCTCCAGCGACGCCGGCTGAGGAGCAGGACATGAGCCACTCCTTGGCTGCTGCGTGGACAGACGGGGCTGGGGCCCCCCTAGGAAGTCTGGGGACAGGTAGGGCAAGTGACAGTCCCTGGCTCCACACGGGGTGGGGATGCTGCTTTCCAGGCCCCCCCTCCCTAGGGAAAGATGGCTTCAGCCCACCCACCTCGATGAGTCCCAGCCAGCCCTGGCCCCCCCGTGTGAGCGCAGCAGGTGGGCACGGGGCGGTGTCTGAGAGGGGCAGCCAGGAGGGGACCCAAGTGCCTGGAGGGGGCCAGCAGCAGGGGACCCCAAAGACGCACCCCAGGGTAGGGCAGGTGAGGCCGAGGAGCCACGGGCCCAGGCTCCGCCCCTGGGACGGTGGGGAAGACAGGGGCCTGTGCGCCCGACAGAGCCCCCCAGGATGAGCTTGGTACCTGCCAGATCGGAATGTGTTTGCTTTGGCCCCACCTGATTTCCTGCTCCTAGGAAAAGAGGCTTAGGGAGGCCTTTCAGACAGGCCCCTGGTGCCCCCCACCCTCCACCCAGTGGCACGCTGACAATCCCCCTACAGAGTTCAGTCGGGAGCAAACATGAGGCTTGAATTTCACTCCAAACCCAGCATGAGGGGCAGGGGCCGGTGGGGCCGAGGGCAAGGGGCAGAGGTGCTGCTTGAGTGTGAAGCTGGGCAGTGCCCGGGCAGTCCCTGCAAACTCGCCCTGTCAGGGAAAGGAAGGCCATCGGGGGTGTCTGGGTGTGTGTCCCAGGGCCTGGGCACACGCGTCAGGGCTCTAGGGATGCCCGCGTGTGTGTGCACTCCTCCACTGCACCGAGGCGTGGTGTGGCGGGCTCAGCCTTCCCCAGTGCGCGACTGTGGGGTCTCTGTGAGGCTCGAGAGCCCCCCGTCGGGCTGCTACGCGCTCCTGGGCGTACGGGGACGTGCCTTTGTGGACATCCGGGGCAAGTGGCATTTGAGCAGCCCTGGCCTCCCGAGGGACCTGAGTCCCGGCCGGCATGACATCCGAGCCAAGCCAGTGCCTGTGAGGGCTTCCGCCCGGGCATGGGTTTAGTGGCCCGGGAGTGGGGCTTCAAAGGGGGATTAGGGATGGCTGGGGGCAGGGGGGAGGGGGCAGGCACTTGTTTCACCCCTGAAAGGGCATTAAGAAAATTCCAGCAACACAAAGGGAAGGAAATCCCTTCAACAGCCCTAGAGTGCCTTCGGAGTCTGACCCCAGCACACCCTGGGGAGCACACAAAAAGCAGGGAGGAGGCTCGTGGAGGGCTGCCTTTGCCCCCCAGGCTCCCTGTGACCCTCCAGGAGGAGCAGGGCAGGCAGTGCTGCCTACTTGCCCCTCCCCGCCCACCCGCCCGGCCCGTGGTCAGCTCTATCCTTGATCTCTGGGCCTGGCCTGCTGCCCTCTGCGGATGTCCACGTGTGCCCCATACCTGACAGGGCTGTAGCAGAGAGCACGGGGCTCCCAAAAGGGTAGTGGAAGGTTCTGGATGGAGGCACGGCCAACCTCTCCCCTAGGGCTCCTAAAGCAGCCCCGGCTGCCCCCATCTCTCCATCCCCCTCCTCCCCTCTCCCCACCTCGCCACACCTCTCCTGCTGGCCCTTCTCCAGGACAGGGGGCACCCAGCAGGGGCTTCTCGGAACCCACCTGCAGCCCGGCCTGCTGGGAAGGGGCCTCTCTGGGCTCCCCCCCGCCCCGCCGTTTCCTGGAAGCCTCACTGGATGCTCTGTTCCCTGCCAACGCGGAGCCTGCAAATAAAGCAGACACTGTGCCCCTCTCCACCAAACGCCCGGCGGACCTGCCTGTGGACGCGCCTGGGCGGCGGGGCCAGGGGGCGCGTGCGGGGCCGGGGCAGAGGCACGTGCCAGGCCCCGTGGCGCCCGTCTATGGGCCGGAGGCCAGGGCAGGCAGCACCGAGAGAGACCCATGGGTGGGCAGGGAGCAGAGGGGCTGGCAGGGGCAGGTCCTGGGGGGAGCACTGAGGAGAAAGCCCAGATGAGGGGTTCAGGATGGCTATGGGGTGGGGTGGCCGAGGCGGACCAGAGAGCTCACGCTCAGCTGGGTGGTGAGAGGCTGCTCCGAGGGGTTTGGGGACAGTGACAGGTGGAAGCAGAGCAGGGGTGGGGGGCGAAGGGGGGGAGGGAGGGGAGGGCAGCATCGGCGGGAAACGGACGCAGGAGTCAGGGGTGCTCTGGAACTAGGATGTGAGACGGTCCTGAGTGCCTGGGGGCAGGGGGGCGCCCAACAGAGATGAGCCCAGAGGGAGGCTTGGGGTGCAGGCTGCCCTGGTGGCTCGCTGGCTGGAGGGGGCCCGGTGGGCCGTGCGCGACCCCACCCCGCCCAGCGGATGGAGCCTGCCGGCAGGGCTGAGCATGTGCTTGGGGGTCGGTGACCAGGGGCAGACTGTGGACTCTCCTGGAGGGCATTCCCCGGGGGGGACGAGTGCCTGGGGACACACACTCAGGAGAGAGGGACGAGCTCCTGGGGGATGAGCTCCTGGGGGATCTGCAGGGAAGGAGACAGCAAGGGCACGGGGTGCAGCCTTGGGGCACAGTGGTCTCAGGGAGGCAGGTGGGGCCACAGAAGGAGCGGGTGTGAGGGGAGCTGGGGGTCAGGGACTTGGGGTCCCCACATCTGAGGGCGAGAGCAGGCCCGGGGTCCGCCACCTCCTCCCCTCCTCTGCTGCAGGGCTGGGTGCGGCGCGCGGGGTGGGGGCCAGGGCCCCCCGAGGTGCTGAGGAAGGCCTGGTTTATTCAGGTGGCGCTGGGAGCGGGCCCCGTGCGTGCGGCGCCCACGGAATGCGGCAAAGCACACAGGCCCGGCGGTGACCTCAGCCCTGAGTCAACACGCCGGGCCGCTGCGTCTGCGCCTCGGGCTGCCGCAGTTTATGGAGCGGGACCGCATGGCGGGGCGGCTGGACACTGCCCCCCTGTCTGGGGGGAGCTGCGGGCCCTGCCCCCGCCTGCCGACCCCAGTTCCCGGCACCGGAGAGCGTGGGGGGCTGCGGCCCCCGGGCCTGCCTCCCTCTGACACCCCCTCCTGGGCCGAGCTCCCGTGTGTCCAGTCCCCGCAGACCTGAGAGACCAGAGGGAGCCCCCGCTGCAGCCCAGCTCTGCCTGGCTGCCGTCCTGGGCATGCAGTCAGGTGGGGGCAGAATGGGGGCCCCTCTGCAGCCAGGGAGGGTGGCGCCCCGAGGCCTCGGCGCTCCTGGGACAGCGGCTCCCTCAACTGGGCTGACCCCCAGGCCACGGAGGCCGGGGTCCCGGGGTCCCGAGGTCCACTTGGGAATAGGCAGAACTTTCCCTCCAGATTAAAGTGATGAAAGCACAACTATGGGATTATACCAAATACTATTGATTGCACGCTATGGATTCACTGTCTGCTTTATTAATACGTATCAATAAAACCGACTTGTTTAAAAAAATACTCTCCCTCCAAGCACCACGCGGCCTGTACACCCTGTCCAGGGCAGGGCTGGCCCAGTGCAGGGCTGCCCGGGGTGGTCTCGTGGACAGCACCCCAGGGCCTCTGCTCCTTCTCTCCAGACCCCCACTTTTCTCTCCCCACCCCTACCCCCGGCAGCCACCACCACCAAATCCGCCTGCCGGGGGTTTTGCTTTTTAAGTTCTTTGCGCCCTGAGCTTCCTGCCCAGTTCCTGAGATCCTGTGCCCAGAGGGAGTCAGCTGGTGAGGGGTCGGGCCCACGTGGAGCCCCCCACCATGCCAGGGACCACCAGGCCCCCCAGGCGATTCAGGCGCCCCATGCCCCACCTTGCGGGGCTGGAGCAGACCAGAGGATCCCCAAATGGGGGGTCGCCGGGCCAAGCAGGTGGGAAGTGGGAGATGGGGGGACAGTGGGGGCGAGAAGGTGGCTGCCCTTTGCCCTGTCTTCCGTCGTGGCCTCTGTCTTCGTCAACCTCTGTCGCCCCCTGAGCAATTTCCCAGGCCCCTGGAAGGGTCGATCCACCCTTGAGTGGAGGGGGGAGACAAGGGGTGGGGAGGGGAAGGGCGGGACAGAGAGGAAAGAGACTGGAGGAGGGGCGAGGGGGAGAAGCAAGAACAGGGGAAATGAGAGGGGGGAGGTGGAAGGAGGGAGGAGAGGAAAGAAGTCCAGGCAGGGGGCCCCTCTAGAGAGGGGGAAGGGGAAGGGGCAGGGAGGGCTGGCAAAGCCCCCTCTTGGGGTTCCAGGAGGGCCCTCCCAGCCACCCTGATCCGACTCGCCTTAACTGCCTGCCCCCCCCCCCCCCCCCCCCCGCATCTCCCGCCTTTCTCCGCGTCTCTCTTCTGTCCCCAGACCTTTCTGGGACCCACCCCCTTGCCTGGGCCCCGGGCCCAGACCCCTTCCTGTCCACCTGCCCTCCCTCTCCCTCTGTCACGGCCACCACGGGGTGGTCCTGGCTCCATGCCTCAGGCCTAGGCCCCCCAATGCCACGACGTGGGCGAGCGGCCTCTGGCCCGGAGGGGCAGAGGGCATGTGTGCCAAGAGGGGCGCTTGGGGGGCATGTGGCTATTTGCAGTTCACGGGGAGCAGCCAGATAAGGAGGCTGTTTTCCTGGTGGGCACTGGGCCAGCGGGGCCGAGGGGAGGCCGGGGGTCAAGGCCAGCCCCTGGGGCTTTGCCGCCACCATGGGCAGGAGGTGGCCCCTGCCGCCTTTGTACAGCCAGCCCCTCGTGGACCAGGCGGCCGCGCCGGGAGGTGGGGGGCTGGACAGGGCTTCTCCCCAAGACAGGCACCCTGTCCGTTCCCTAGACGTGCCCTGGGCACACGGCTGAGGGTGCCAGCGGCCCCCATCTGGGAGTCCCGTCATCCAGCCCCCTCATCAGGGCCGGCAGTCGTGGGCTGTGGGGGGACACGGGACCTGCCGGGGCAGCTGGTGCTGAAGGGACGGGGCACGGGCCTCCCCGGTCTGGGGGTGTCCATCACAGACGCGCTGCGGGCAGAGGCTTTTGGGGTGCCGTGCTGGGAGGCTCCAGCGTCTCGACGCTCCAGCCCTCCCTGGCCGCTCTGTCGGTCTTTGCGTCTCTGGGCAGCACAAAGGCCCTGGGCCTGGAACCCTAGCGCCCCGTGGCACTGTGCTCGCGGAGGAGTCACTCCCACCTCCTACTCCTCCGCGGGAGGCGCCCTGCGGCCCCGTCAGGCTCCCTCCCCGGGTGACCTCTGCAGGACCCGGGCTTCCTGGCCCCGAGTTCTCGAGGCTGGGGGCCAGGGACCTCTGTCCGTGCTTCCACCCCAGTCCATGGACATGCGAGACTCCCAGAGAGTTCGAAGTGGTGGTGGGACGCTCCCAGCTGCCCCCCTTTTCAATGGCCCCCGCTGCCAGCCGTCCAGGCTTGCTGTGAGCACCCCGTTCTGACTTGGCCATCCAGGACCCCAGACAGATCCACGGAGCCCCAGCCTTGTCCTCACAGCCCATCCCAGTTTGTCCCTGATTATCTCAGAAAGGGGGTACACTGCAGATCAGATCGGGGGGCTGTGGAGGAAAGACCCCTGGGTGTTGCCTTGCCAGCCCCCCTCAAGAGAAGGCAGCCGATGGCCTCGGCCCGACTTTCAAAATGGCAGCAGGGTCTGCAGGCGGCCAGAGCTCCCGGTCTCCCCGCAGCTTGAGGAGGAAAGACGGCTCTGGAGGACCTCTGACCTCTGCCACCAAGCCTGGTCAAGCTGCAGGGAGGGAGGGCAGGGGCTGGTCAGCAGCAAGAGGGAAGGGGTGAAGATAGAGAGAGGAAGGGCCGGGGGGCTCATCAGGGGAAGTTCCAGAAAAGAGATCTTTTACTGGGAGGGCCGGGGCCTCCACCCGATCCCCCCAGCCCCGAGGTTGCCTTCGAACCCGTCTCGGCTCCTTGGGGCAGCGGGCAGCAGGCATGGCCGCCTCTTGGGGTTAGCAAAACAGCTTTTGTTTCCTTCGTCGGAATCCCACCGCCCGCTGGCCTGGCTGGGTGCAAACGGTTTTTCCTGGTTTTGTTGTTTTTCCTCTGCTGCTCTCCTCCCACCACACACATGCTTTTTCTCCCTATTTTTAAAAAAAACTTTTAACACTTGGGCTCAGCAGCTGTCCCAGGAGGCACAGTCCTAGAGCTGGGCAGTGAGGCTTCGCGGCCGCTGCCTGGGGGAGGGCCGGGGGTCGGCACGGGGTGCCCCTGGCGCTGCACGGAAGGGCTCAGGCGGCCAGGGCTGGCCAGCACTCCTGTGGGCTCGCGCCTCCCCACCCCACGAGGTGGGCTCTCCACAGCCCCCTACTGCAGGGGAGGAAACTGAGGCCCAGAGGCCCGGTGGCCAGCGAAGGGCAAACTGGGATTTCAGGGTGGCTCAAGCCCCACAGTTCTAACCTCTAAGTACATTGCCTGAGGCTCCCGAGTGGGGGCCCCAGGCCCCCCAGGGCAGAATGGCCCACCCCCCAGGAAGACGGCCCTAGAGTTTGAGGGACAGCCATGAAACAGGGACGGGCTACAGGGCAGACATAGAGAAACGGGCGGAACTTTCTGGAAGGCTTCCGTGGCGGCACCTGGTCTCTCAGCGTCCACCCCTTCAGCGCCCCCTCCCCATCCAGGCAGGGTGGACAGGCCAGAAAGAACCCCAGCCCCACCCCAGGGGCGAAGTCCCAGGATGCTGGCTGCGGAGCTCAAACAAGAGCCGGGAGGCCCCATGCTGGGGTCAGGGTCGGAGGGCAGCCGCCTGCTCGCCGTGAGGATGGGGTGCCGTGGGCCGCGCGGCCGCCTCCGGGGTCAGAGGAGCAGCTAGGGGCTTTGCTTTCACCTCGTTCCCCCAAGGGTCGCCTCTTGCCAGTGTCTACACTGTGCCCTCGAGGACCAGAAGTGCTTGCAGAGTCGGCTCGCTCACAAACCTGACCCCACAGACAATGGGGGGCTCCCCGGCCCTGGTCACCCCGGCTGCTGGCCGCTCTCCCCTGTCTGTCTGATTCTAAGAAGGCAGGCGAGAGGGGGCGAGGAGCCCGGGCAGGCTTGGGGCCCTCCCGTGAGGTGCCCCCCGCCCAGCAGAGCTCAGGAGCTGCGGTCTCCTTCCGCCAGCCCCCCACCCTGAGAAATCGTCTCCATGGAGGCCAGCCCCGAGCCCCGGGGCTCTTCTCGGAGCCGCCGTGTCCCCCCTCGAGGGCGAAGGGGCGCTGCCCGCTGTGGCCCCTGAGCCCTCGGGGAGCAGGGCCCACCTGGGAGTCTGTGGGGCTTGAGGGGCGCGAGGAGAAGCGGGGGGCCCGGGGGAAAGCTTAGGGGCGGGCATGTCGCTAGAGGAAGCTCGCGCGCTCGTGGCCCCCGAGCTGAGACGCACCTCAGCACGCCACGGCTGCTGGTGGAGAGCCACGTGTTCACACTTCTCAATTGTTAAAAAAAAATAGAGAATTGGCACAAGTGACAGAAACCAGGCACAAGGTACTGCATGTTGTTTGACTCCGTTTACCTAAAAGGCAAATATCAATACATTTGCAGAGATGGAGCTAGATGAGCAGATGGGCACGGCCGGGCATGGACCGAGGCCTGAAGGTGCCCGCTAAGGGCTGGGGGTTGTCTTTTTGGCACAATGAAAAGCTCGAATACAGATTGTGGCGATGAGTGGCAACTCCACGGGCGCACCCACGGCCGCACTCGGTGGCGGGGGCCGGGCACGCTGGGGGCAGCCTGAGGGGCTCGGAGGTCAGGGGAGTGAGAGAACCAGGCCGACCCCCACCGCCGGCACAGGGCAGCCCTCACTGCCTTGGGACCCCAGAGCAGAGCCGCCCTGCACCCCGAAACCAGCAGATGGTGGAAGGAGAGGGGCGCCCGCCCGCAGGGAAGCCCAGGGGCCCCGGCGGCAGGAAGCGCCCCGGCCCCCCAGGCGGCTGCAGCCAGGGCCCTGGGCGCCCCCGCCCGGCCCTCTCCTCTGGGATTCGGGGCCAACAGAGACAAACCAGCACCCGCGTTTATTAATAAATGACATTTTTTAAGAAAAACAGCCTCCGCAAATGCTTGACCCCAAGCCTGGAATGCGGAGCACAGACAGCTGCCCCTCCCAGACGCTGCGCAGCCCCCGAGGAGGGTCAGGGCCGGGGGGCGCCCTGGGGGACACCAGCCGTGATCAGGGCGCGGGAACCCAGCGCCAGACCCTCTGGCGGCTGCGCCCTGGCCCAGGCGCCGGCAGGGCCCTGATTACCCTCTGCAGCTGCCCGGCTGCTGTGCACAGCCTGGGGCGGCTTTCCATGGCCCGCGCCCCCCCGCCCCCGCCGAGCTCGGAGCCTTCTGCAGGGCACGTGCACCCCGGGGGGGTGGGGGGGTGTGCTGGCCTCAGCCGGCGCTTCTGCACCCCCTGCGCTCCAGGAGGTCCCCCCCCACCGTGGGCAGAGCGGGGTCGGCTTCCAGGGGGTGCATGCAGCCCCCTCCCCTCCCCTCTGGCTGCACCCCAGGCCCTGCAGGCTGAGGTCAGGTCACCGGATCCCACTGGTGGAGTCTATGGGGGCTGGGGGTGGTCTGACCGCAGCATGGGGGCTGCTCGGGAGACTGAGTGGGCGGCCCAGTCCCTGACCCCGGCCTGGTTGCCAAATCCTGCCTCGGGCTTTCACCACTCGTCCTGGCCCCCTCCCCTGCCCCTGGGGTGGCCTCTGACCTTCCTGCAAGAGGCCCTTGTTTGCCCACTGTCAGTGGTGCAGTGATGGGGCCAGCAGGGCAATCCCACCCAGGCCCTCTCCCTGGGACACCCCCCTCTGGGACCCCCACCTCTGCCCCTGTGCAGACCCGGGGCACACAGGGTCCTAGCAGCCCTCTGGCCAGGGCGGGAGCAACCCCCAGGCCCTTGGCAGCCTGTCCCCGGGGTCTGGGGGAAGGGAGGAGGCGCCTCGGCCGAGCCCGCGGCTTCCTGTTTCTCAGCCCACAAAGCATTCAAAGAGCGGGGTCCTCGGACATCAAAGGCCCGGGGAGCTCATGGTATTGAATTAAGTGTAAATGAATCGGGCATGTGGCTTGCATTTCCCCGCAATTACCTGGCTCTGGGCGGAGGCAGGGAGTGGGGCGGGAGCCCGGAGGGTGGGCTGGGGCCCAAAGAAGCCCCTCCAGGGGGACCCCACTTACCCCCCACCACACACGGCCCAGGTCTGCTCCCACAGGCAGCCGCCAGCTCGGCCAGACCAGGGTCCCTGGGTCCTCGCTCTGCGCCTGGAGAGGAGGGGGCCCCTGAACGGGTCTTCCCCCCGGGCCCTGTCCCTGCACAGTGCCACCCGTGAGGGAGCAGGACCGAGCGAGGAGCCAGGCCTGGCTCGCACACGGGGGAGGGGTGGAGGCAGCCATGGGAGCCCCCGGCCACCAAGCAGGGCCTGCCCACCCCTCTCCCAACCCCAAGGTTGTTGCTGTGTTTTCCAGGCTCAGCTTAGAAGGTTCCAGAGAGGCTGAGACAACTGGCTGGAGGGGCCACAGGCAGGGCAGGGTGCTTGGGTGCCGTGCACACACCAGGAGCCGGGGTCCGGGGAAGCCGCCGAGCCCCCGGCCCCTCTGCTCCCCGCATCTAAATCCAGCTCGCAATCTGCCCAGGGCGCCCCGCTGCCCACCCCCCACCCCACCCCCCGCCCCCGCTTCAGGGACAGCTACCCCAGCACTGGCCCTGCCTCCTGGAGCATTTTGGGGGTCTCGGCCAGCCTCTCTTTCCCCCTCGGATGAGAACCCTTTTCTGCCACAGGCAGATTTTCTGCTTCTGTGGTGCTGGAAATTGATTTAGCCCCGCTGTGGGCAGGGAGGGGCGAGCAGCTGTGATCCCATGGCCCCTGCCAGGCCCCGGCGAGGGCGCAGCTGCCAGGGAGGGGTGCCTCGATTTACCTAATGCATCGCTGCCTCCCTTGAGCAGGCCCTGAGACCCCAGGAGAGGGGCCGTGAGGGCAGGGGGGGAGCGGGCCCGGAGTAGGCTGGTGGAGCCAGGAGCAAGGAGGGAGGGGCGCAGGGGCGGGGGCACCCGGAGACCCCTGGGCCCCTCCAAGCAGCTGCTGGGCTAATCCGGGCCCCTTCCCCTTGGTCAGAATATCCACCATAATAAATCAAGGGGCGCTTAGCCCGGGGGGCCGGGCAGAGCTGTCAGCCGGCCTGGAGCCGCGGGGACAGCTGCTGCTCCAGGACGGCTCCCAGGGGCAAGACCCACCAGGCAGAGCCGCCCCTTCCCCCTCCCCGGAGGGGGGCCCTGCCGCCCGCCCACGCCGGCTCGCAGCTCTGAGCCTCCGGCCTGGGGGGAGTCGGGTCAGAACCGGGGAGCCTCCGGCCTGGGGGGAGTCGGGTCAGAACCAGGGAGCCTCCGGCCTGGGGGGAGTCGGGTCAGAACCAGGGAGACGTGCTGGGCAGGGGGGGGCCCGCAGGTGAGGGGCTGCGCCAGGGCGGCCCAGCACCCCTGGCTTGCACAGAACGCGCCCTTCCCCCACCAGCCCGCTCCTTCCCCCTGACCCCAGTTTTGCGGAGGGGGAGGGAGGCCGCACAAGCTGTGGGTGGCTCTGGGGCTGGAGCTGCTTCCCCCCAGCCCGGGGTTGGAGGTCCTGGGGGAGAGGAGCCAGGCTGACGGACGGGGACAGCTGCTGGCCTGGCCTCGCCCCCTTGGACAAGGCTCCCTTGTCATCCTGGAAGCCGGCTGCTCTGTCAGTCAGGCCCCAGTGCCACCCTCCACTGCTCCTAATCTCCCTGCCCGCCGCTTCCCAGGAATCCAAGCCCTTGGACGCATTTTCCGAATTCCCAGGCCAGGCTGCTTCCTCCTCAAATTCCTCCCTGCCTGGGAAAGGGCACTGTCCCCAACGCACGCTCCATGCCGGGGGCCCCCCAGCGTGGGACGGATGGAGGAGCAGCTGGGAGGGGCAGGGGTGCCAAGGAGAAGAGCCCGGGCTGTGGGGTGCCGTGGGAAAGCTGGGCAGGAACGCTGCCTGGAGCCCCCGGCGGCCTCCCTCCTGGGCTCCGCATGGGCACTGCCGCGCCTGCCGGGCAGAGGCCCTGCCAGGGCGGCCCAGGCACGGGGAGGCAGCTGGCGCCTGGCATGGGTGCCGCGGCGTTGGGCCCAGCCAACCCCAGAGAGCCCACTGACAGCAGACCCCCCGAGGGCGCGGGAAACCGCGGCCCAGATGCCCCCCGGGAGGGCTGCTGCTTTCCCAGGGCCCCCTCCCTCCCAGAAGGCGCTGCGCGGCCGCTGGTGGACCTGCGGGTGGGGGTGGGGGCAGCCCAGACCTCCCCGCGGGAAACTGGCCCTGTCCGGACAGCCCCTCTCTGCCCGTCCCGGGGTCTCCAGCCGGCATTACTTTATCGCGGGGTGCAGGGCGTGCTGCGTGGCCGTCTCTGTCCTGTGCCGACAGCCTCACTCACTCACGGGCTCACCCCGAGTCCAGCTGCCTTTCTCTGCCCTTGCCCGGTCCCCCAGCCCCACATCACCGTGGCCCCAGGCGTCCTGGGCCCCGGAGCCTTTCGCCCACCGCCAGCTACCCCGACCCAGGAACCCACTCTCTGGCCTCTCCGGACTTGGCAGCCTCCGAAGCCCCTTCCTCTTCCTTCCCACGTCCCTCCAGGCCCCACCCCCGTCAGCCTGCCCGCGGCCTTCCCGGGGACTACTTGTGGCTCTCCGCGGCCAGCACCCGTTGGGCCTGGGGACGCTGTGCTTGGGGAAGCAGGGCTCTCACACTGCACACCCCGTGTCGATCCCCAGGGCAGGGGGGTGCCGAGGGCGTTGGATGGCAGGCACGCGTCCCGGCGAGAGAGCCACCCTCGCGCAGAGCCCGGGGGCTGGGCCGGCCAGGGCCTTCCCAGGGCCCTGAGCTGTCCGAACCTGCGTGGCCTCTGCCCCTTGCACGTAGGCAGGGTCGGGGCCTAGCTCCCTTTGTGGAGGGGAAACCGAGGCACAGAGGGAAGCCAGTGGAGCCCGGTGGGCCCTGGACGAGGGCCTGGGTGGGAGCGCACCACTCAGCTGGCGCTGTGCTGTGTCCTCGTGGCGGCAGAGCTGGCCGCAACCTGGAGAGGCCCCTGCCCTGCTGCCCACCTGCCGGCCGGAGGGGCCCTGACAGCAGAGGGGCTCCGCCTCCCAGCCTCTGGTTGTCATTAGCTGCTCCAGGCAGGGAGGCCTGCAGCGGCCAGGGCCAGGGGCCACCTGGACCTCGTTATGTTTAAGTGGTCCAGTCTGAGGGGGGGGGAGGTTTAGAAAGCACTGCCCCTCCCCCGCCCAGCCACGCCACCCCACCCCCTCTCCCAGCCAACACTGGGGGCTTTGGCGCTACGTGGAAGCCCATGGGGCTCGGGGCGTCTCTAGACAGCTGCGCCCCGCAAGAGGCGGGGTAGGGGCGGCCGGAGGGGCCCGGAGCTTGGCAGGGGATGTTTGGCCTCACCCTGCTCGGACGCCCAGGGCTCCTGTGGGTCGGGGGGTGGGTGGGTAGGAGCCTTGGCCAGCGGCCCCATCGCAGGGCCGAGGGGACCCTGAGCCAGCCCTCGCGCCCATGTCCCCAAGGTGTCCAAGAGCCCAGCTGCCCGGCCACACCCCTTTCCTGAAGCTGGGGGTGGGGGGCCGACTTCCCGCTGCTCCAGGTGCCCCTTGAAGCCCATCCAGAGCATCCTCAGCTCCCCGAGGCCAGCGCTGGTCCTGGTTCGAGTGTGGGCAGTGTGTGCTTGGGGTGGGGTCCCACAGGCATGTGCAGCCCCCCGGCCCCCAGGCTGGTGGAGCGGCCAGTCCAGGGCCTGGGGTGCTGGCCGAGCCTGCTGTTCTAGGGAGACCGGCTGGGATATCCATTCTGGGGTCCCCGCCTGCGCCCATGGGCTTTTTGGGGCCACGGGGGGGGGCCCTGTCACCCTCCGGGCTGATCAAAAGACGGCTGCTGGGGCAGGCGGTGTGGGAGGCTGGCCGCTGACCAGAGCTGGCAGGCAGGTCCCGAGCTGGTGTCGCCACCGGCGCGTTTGGCCCTCTGGGCAACGGGACTCTCCCCGAAGCCCAGGTCGGCACAGCCAAGGGGATGGTGGATTCCGCCTTCTCCCTAATCCCTTTGGCTTCGAGCCCCCCGGCCTGGGCAGCACGTCCGGGCGAGGCTGCCCAAGGGCACGTGGGCACCCTTCCGGGGCCTTTTAGGCCGTGGCCAATCCCCGGCCACCCTGGCGTGCACCCTTTCCCAGCCTGCGTGGGGGAGCAGCCACTCGGGCCCCGAGTCCTGGTGAGACGGTCAGGAGCGGGCTGTGATGGAGAGCGGGGCACCCACCCCGGGGGCTGGAGGGCCCATCCTTCCCGCCCCCTCGGCCAGGACGCTAGAAGCAGCGCTCTGTCCCCGGCCGGCCCCCGAGGCCGCCCTGGGCAGGAGCCCGGCACGGCCGCCACTGCGTCTCGGTCGCCACCGCGTCTCGGTCGCCACCGCGTCTCGACCGCCATCTTCAGCCCAACTGGGTCAGTGCCGAGACCCCCAGGCTGGAGCTCCGGGGCGCAGAGTGCACAAGCGTGCGGGGCGCCCTGGAAGAGGCTCCTGGGGTCCCGCTCAGGCCCTGGAGCGCCAGGTGAGGGTGTGGAGGGCTCTGGGGCCGCAGGCTCGGGCAGGCGCACGAGGCCCCCAGAGAGCCCAGCGCCCGGGGGGCCCACCACAGCCCACCTCGTTGCAGCTGGGCTCCCAGGGACAGACAGCAGTCCTGGCCCCTTCCCAGGAGGCCCCCGCGTGCCAGAGGACACCTCCCTGATCAGGTAGTACCTGGGCTGAGGGTGGGGTGTGACCCAAGACCACCCCCCACGCAGGTGAATTTGGGCCCCAGGTGTGCTCTCCTTAATCCCTGCGGGCGCAGAGCTTTGACTCGAGCAAGTGGTAGGTCAACCGAGCTGAAGGCGACCAAGTCGCCGGCGGGGAGTTTGGCTGTCGTCCCCCGTCTCGTGCCCCCACCCTGTTTGGTCTTGAGCTCAACAACACTTTCCTTCTGGAAAGTGCTTTCTCCAGGCTCCACCCAGCCCCAGCCCGGTGGGCCCAGTGCCCATCACAGGAGAGGCCAGCCCAGAGGGGGAGAGGGGCCAAGAGAGCCAGGGGCCCCACGGCGCGGCGTGGCGTGGCCCTGCTCATCTGCTCAGCTGGAGGGTCCCGGTGTGGGGCAGCCACGGGCACGTGGCTCTCGGTTTCCAGAGGCTTCTTCTGTGTCTCTCCTAATTTGATTCTTTGAGGCCTCTGGGCCTGGCTGGCTCCCTGCTGCCGAAGGGGGCGAGGCCCCTTCCCAGCACTCCACCAGCCCCCAGACCCACGCAGACTGTGAGCAGGGAGGAGCATACCCGGACCCAATCGCTGGGGGGCCTTGCCCCAGACCCCAGCACTGGAGGACGCTGTTCTCCGGCCTCTACCTGCCCGTCACCCCTGGCCGCAGGACACTGAGGACATCCACAACTGGCGCAGGGACAGACGGATGCTGTCACGTGGCCGCCCACCCTGGCTCCCTCCCAGGCACTGCAGGCTGGACACTAGGACGGCACCCGTGGGCAAGGGCCGCGCTCTCTCTACTGTCCCCTGGCACAGGAGCCTCCTCCTCTCCTCCTGTCTGTCCTGCTGTTCCCAGCATGTCCCCCTCCCGAGCAGCTGCCCCCTCGGCCGCCTAGCCCCGCTCTCTGGACCTCTCTGCCTGCCCCATAGTCTTCAACCCCCAATGCCCACTCTGCCTCCAAATGTCCACTTGGCCCCACCAGAGACCCTCCGTCGTCCCAGACATGCTCCCACCTCCACACCGGCCCTCGTGCCCCTGACTTTTGTACAGGTCTCCCTCGCCCTAAACCTTCCTCAGCATCTCCTGCCTGGTAAGGCGAGGCCGGGCTTCCAGGGGACGCTGGGCGGTGGAGAAGGTGGCCTGGACACGTGGCTGTCCAGCACCTAAGGGGCCCCAGGAAGGTGGGCAGTAGGGGGAGCAGGGGCCGGAAGCAGGGGGAGCAGGCCCAGGGAGTGGGGGGGGAGGAGGCTGGGCAGCGGGGGGAGCAGGCCGAGCAGTGGGGGGAGCTGGTGGGAGCCTGGGCACAGCGGCGTCTCCACAGCTCGGAGGAAGGATTTGTGGAGGGGCTGAAGGAAAAGGCCAGCGTGCGTGGTCCTGGCCGTGAGAGGCTTCGCCCCGAGTTCTGCAAGTCTAAATGGGGGTGCATGGTTGCGGTGAGGCCGGCATAGTGCCCACCAAGGGGCAGCTGTTCTCACGTGGCCGGGGGCACCCTGCCCGAGGAGCCCAGAGGGGCTGCACTTCGGGGGCGGCCGGCCTGACACAGCAGTGAGGGATGCCGTTGCCAAAGGGCATCTCCTGCCTGCTCAGGCTCTGCCACCCACACCTCTGGGGCCAAGGACACCCCCTGCCTCTCCCCACCTTGCCCATCTGGCCCCGCTCTGGGGACAGTGGGTGCACTGGCCATTGGCGACTGGTGGGAGCTGGAAGAGCCACGGAGAGGGAGGAAGGGCCGGGGTGCTGGCAAGAAGGGGGAGTCTCAAAGGAAGGGAGGGGCGACCGCAGCACGGCGGCCACGTGCGCCAGGGAGAGTGGCCGTCCTGGCCTGTGGCGTGGCTGGGCGTGGCCTGCTGGCCTTGCTGACCCTCCCGCGGAGGCAAGCGGAGCCATGACCCGGGCCAGGCTCGGCCGCTGCAAGAGAGCTGACCACTGCGCCCCACAGGCCATGCCAAGCTCGGAGGGGTTGGGAAAGGGCTGCTGCCTCGGGGTCTCCCGTGGCCAAGGTGCCCGGCTTACCCCCTCCTCTCAGACCCCCAGTTGTTTGAAGGAGCAGCCCTGGAGGCTGACCAGCCCCCGCTGGCTTCAGCTCGTCCCTGGGCTGTGAGGATCACGCTGCTTGCCCAGCGCCCAAAGGAGCCCCCAGGGCCTGCCCATACACGGAGGGGGGCAGGGAGAAGCCTCTGAGGTGCATCCTCTGCCCAGGGGGCCCATGGCTGCCCTCGCCAGCCTGGTCCAGCCTTCCTGGGGGTCCAGCCAAGACATGATGGGGCAGCGAGCGGACGTGGGCATGGGCAGCCAGATCTGCTCTGGAAGCAGGGCTGCGCAGAGAGTGGAACACACCGTCTGTCCTGCCGCTGGCTCGTCTGCCCATGAGACTGCCCGTGGACTGGGAGCTGGTGCCAGGTGGGGCTGGGGGGCGGGGCAGGCAGAGCAGGGCACGGGGTCTCGGCTGTGAGCCTGGCGATCCCCCAGTGAACGTGAAATGGCCGGCAGAGGGGAAGGGTCCAGGGCCCCCCGGGCGGAGGAGTTGGGTGGTGAAGACTGTGGCGAGCTGGGTGGGGCGGGGGGTGGGCTGGGGTGCTGGGGCTAAGGCAGGTGGCAAAGGTTGGCGCCTCGACCCAAACTCGCTGGGAAGTAAAGGGGTGGAGAGGGCCACAAGGTTTGGGGAAGAGAGGAGGGGGCCGGGGTCCTGAGAGTTGGGTCAAGAGGACGGGGCCAAGCAGCTGGCCCTGGTGGACACCGGGTCAGAATCAGCGGGGCCTGGTGCTGGACTGGCCGGAGGGAGGGCGTTGGGCCTGGGGTGCTGAGGAGGGGGCTGGGCAGCGGGGCCGCCCCCACCCCCCGCCCCTGGCCCGCCTGGGGCCTTCTGGATTCCATCAGGCGTCACAGCGCTGTGGCTGGGACATAATGAGTGAGGCGGGGTCAGCGGGTGACCCCGCGAGGCCCCCGGCAGACCTCGGATTCTTCCCGATGTTTGGAAATCCCCAAATCAGAACGACCCTGCGGCTGAGCCCGAGGCCGGTTCCCCCAGCAGCCCCTCCAATTACCCATGGCGCGGTGGGCCAGCTCCTTCCCTTTACCCACGCCCCTCAGACAGCGCCCGGCCACGCTGGCAGGACCCCCGCCTGGCGCTGTGCCCCCGCGGCTCCTCCCGCGCCTCCCTTGGGGAGGGGGAGACTGCAGCCGGGGGCTGTGCGGGCGGAGGGGGGTTGGCTGCTCGCAGGCGGCGCAGGGACAAAGAACCGGGCGGGGAGCGCGTGGCCGGGCGCTGGGTGGCGTGGCCGCTGCCACGAGGACGAGGGCCGGGGAGTCGTGGGCAGCGCGGAGGCCCACGTCGCCGGAATCCAGTCACTGGCGCCGGGGGAGGGCAGGAGACCCGGGCAGAAGTGTGGGGAGGGGGCTCCAGGGGGCCGCACCCCTCGGGCCCCAGGGTAGGCGAGTTCAAAGTTTGGTGGGGAGCAGGCTCTGCATCCTGTTCTGGGCCTCCCCGCCAGGTGTGTGCGTTTCAAACCACATGCTGAAAACTTCAGCACGAAAATTTAAAGCCAGAAACCGGTAATCTCTTTCCCAGAGATAAGACACAGCCCCGCGGAGGGGCGAGCTCCCGCCTCTAACACAGAAAGCAGACGGCCCTCGCGCCGGGCTGGGGAGGGGGCCTCTGGAGTGGGCGCCCCTCCGGCCCGGGACCGGCTCTCGCCGCAGCAGGGGCTCGGGTTTCCCGCAGGGAGGCCGGCTCCTGGCTGTCTCCTCCGGGACCCTAATTTAGCCTCTGGCTCGGGGGCCAGGACCCGGAGCTCAGGTTGCTGACAGCTGACCCTGCAGGGACGGCCGGGCCGCGGCTGCCACGACCTTTCGGCCCGGCCCCCCGCCCCCGGCCGCAAGGCCACGCCGAGGGCTGTTGGAGGCCCAGCAGCCAGCTCCTGCCTCAGTTTCCCAGCTGACCCAGCCATGACCCCTCCACGTTGCACTCACTGTCTCCCACCACCAAAAAGGCCTCCAGCCCAAGATGCTGAGCCCAAGGCTGAGACCTCTGCACCTCGAGGCCCCACTGCAGGGGTCCCTGCCTGCCCAGGCCCTGGGGGAGCAAGGGCGGAGTGCTGTCCTGGGGGCTTGGCCTGCCTGCCCGGACCCCTCGGCAGGGACTGCATTTAGGGATGGGGTGGGCTGCACCCCGTTGGAGCAGCCTGAGCCGGCCCGGAGCAGCCCCCCACCCGGGAAGCCCGCCACTGGCCCACCTAACTGCATTACGCTACTGCCCCCATCAGGTGGCCCGAGGCCCTGGCCAGGCTCGGTCCTGGAGACCCTCCCCAGCCCTCCTTCCCACCCTGGACCCTGACCTGCTGAGAGGTGGGGGTGGGCAGCAGGGCCCTTGGGCCTCCTGTCTCCCCCATTTTGAGTGAAGGAGAATGAGGCCTCCTGAAGGGGGTGGGACCATTTGTCCCTGGGGTCCTGCGGGACCCTCGGCCCAGCCCACCGAGATCCCCACGGTGTCCTGGCGGGAGTGGGGGTGGGGTGGGGGGACGGCCCTGTGGGAACGGGAAGGCCGCGCACGTCCAGGCCAGCTGGAGGGAGGCCAGCAGGCGGCTGCTTCTCCAAACTTGGCCACGTCTCGCTGTGGCCGTCCCCGCCCTCGAGGGGACGACCTCCGGGTGGGGGGCCACTCCACTGTCCTCTGTTTTCCTGCCCCTCCCCGCGTTGCCGTGGCAATGACACACGGGCATGGACTGGCCGAAACTCGGGGGCAATTAAACTCGCCGGGTGCACACCATCCCGGACCGGCCTAGCGCCCGGCGTCTCTCCGGACTTTCACGCCTTGGTCCCGGCGCCTCCAGGAATGCGCCACGAGGCGCAGGGACGGGCATGTGCCCGCAGCTCCCGCTCAGAGCCGACCCTGCCCGCCCTGGAGCCCAGGCTCCCGCCCCCGCACAGGGACCCTGGAGCACATGGCTTCCTGCCGCCGTCAGCGCTCCAACTGGGTCACTGGGACAGGGGCGCTTCCTTTCCCACGCCCCCACGGCCTGCAGGCGCACCCCCATCCCGACCCGGCCGTGGAGGGCAGCTGCGGGCAGGAAGGCGGCTCTGTGAGAAAGGGGCAGTGCCGGGGACCCAGGGTGCAGCACGCCTTCCTCCCTGCGCCCAAGGGCCAGGCAGCCAGACCCGGGGCAGCTGGAGGTGGGCAGAGGGGGCTCCCCTGCTCAGTGGCCCCTTGCAAACCCCTGATCCTAGGTAGGGGAGCTCAGAGACTGCCGCTCCTGCTTCTTGCCAGGCCGCCTTGATGGATGGCAACAGCTGCGCCCCACCTCCCGGGGCTTTCTATTTTAGCAGGAGCCGGGCAGGCTGCCCCCCGGGTGGGCAACAGGATATTGTCAGGTGAAGGGCGTTCCGAGCAGCCTCCGTCATGCGCCACGGCAGCTGCGGCTCTGCTTACCCGCGAACAACTGGGCATGCCGTCCCCAAGCCCAAAGAAGGGTCTGGAACACATAGTTTCCCCGTTAGGTACCAGCCAAGGGGTCGAAGTGTATTCAGCTGGGGTGACACTCGAGGCGGGGGACAGGAGCTATTCCGGGAGGCCTGGACGGGACGAGCCAGGCCCAGCAGCTGTCCTGCTCCCCGCAGGCCTGCGCGTGGCTTCTATTTCGGGGGTACTCTCCCTCGGGGACACAGGGATGCACTGGGAACCGGGGGAGACCTCCAGGGTCTGGGGACAAGTGGCCTGGCATCTTCCTTCTCCCGCCTCCCCCTGCAGGGGCCAGGGGTCCCTCCCAAAGGCCCTCAGAGCCAGCGGGGGCGCCCCTTTCTCCAAGAACGCACCCCCCGGGGCTGCCCAGTGCACTAGGCCAGAGGTCGCAGCCACATGCCCCACGACCTGATCTCCAAGGTCGGGGGACGCGAGGCAGGAAGGAACCAGTTGACAGTGGGGCTTGTTTGCTTGGATGGAAAGAACAAGAAACTCCTGGGCCACACCGAGCCCCCAGCCTTTGCCCTCCGGCCCTAGAGGTCAGGGACAGCGCCACAGGCGTGGGTGCTGCACCGCCCCGAGCAGCCCGGGGACCTGACGGAGCTGCTGGCCATGGGGCAGCAGGAGGCAGGAGGGCGGCCTGAGCCGCTGATGCCCCCGGCGCTGCCCTGTGTGGTCTGAGCTCGAGGCTGGCACCGGG
>JAKSZT010053988.1:156963-169990 GCA_026826555.1 Tolypeutes matacus
CACACGCGCATGCACCAGCAGGAAACAAGACTGCAGCAAAGCTGAGCTCGTGCCTCCCCCTCTCTGGCAGCAGGCGTGGGGTTTTATGAGGGCTACAAATCAGAAATCACACGGTTTGGGGCTGACACGGTTCTTGTAAGAATTATTTAAGGCCCTGGCTGCCAGTAAAGTCCCAGGGAGCACCGGGGCAGGGGACAGCCAGCTGCTTGTGCTGTCGGAATTGCAGACACTTCGTAAAGAAAGGTATGAAGGCCGAGCGCCTTGTTCTGGTTAAGAGCAGACCTCACCCCTGCCCTGGCCTGTCGCAGAGGCTGCTGGGAAGCCCCTCCCAGCCCAGGCGGGGAGGGGGCCGGCCTGCAGCTGCCAGCTCTTCCAGGGCCCGCCCGGGCCGCGGTGGTCCTGGCTCCCAGCGAGCGTGTGAGGGGGAGGAGGCCCGAGGGGCCCCCGTTAGCGCCCACCCCCTCACCTGGAAGCTCTGCCACCCTGGGGTCCCACAGACAGCTCAGGACGGGGCTCGGCACCCAGGACCCCCCTTGCTGTCGTCCACTCCCCACCCTGAGCCTTCTTGCTTCCTATGCCTGGTTCGCGTCTCGGGGGACAGTGGTTGTGCTCGGTGCCTGGCCCTCGATGGGGGCCCCCAGCGCTGCTGGTTTCCCTTGACGTTTGCCAGGCACCCCTCGATGTCTGTGACTCATTAAGTGGGTGTGAGTGGGAGGGGGCCGCTCAGGGCACAGGCTCAGGGGCCACCCCTGGGCTGTGACCTGGAGGCTCCCCGGCGCTGCACGGAATGCAGCAAGGCCGGCACACCCACCCCCGGCAGGCAGGCGCCCCGCTCTCACGTCAGCAAGAGCTGCCCACTGGCGAGGGTGCAGGCGGGGCCCGGCCCACGCACCGCGGCCGTCCCCGGGCGTGTCAGCACGTCCGCAGCCACCACAGTCAGCCTCTTCTCGGGGGCATCCACCGCGACACCTCCCGCGCCGCAGCCACCCAGGGGGCCGAGGACAAGAGCCCCCACATGCTGGGCAAAGCCAGGACCAGCTGGCTGGCCTGGGCCGGGGGCACCGTCTCCACAGGGCTCCGGGGTGGCCAGCGAGGGTCTGGGGGTCTGGGATGGTGACCGGCGTCCAGGCCACACCAGGCTGTGTGGGTGTCCGGGCCTGCTGCTGGCTCCGCAGGGTGAGGGGGAAAGGAGGGCCTGCGCCTCCTGGAGAGCTTTCGGGTTCCAAGCCCGCCACGGGGAGCATGCCCGGGGCAGCGCGGGAGCACGGAGTGGACCCACGGCCTTGGGCCTCCCCAGGAAGCGGAGGGGCTGTGGGCCCTCACCCTTCTGGCAGAAGGGCCAGTGGTGACTGGCAGGCACATCGATCCCAGGGTCCGGGAGGGCAGGGGAGGGGGGCTGGGAGACTGGGGCGCCCCAGCCTGGGGGCTCTGAGTGAAGGCAAAGGCGAAGCCTTTCCAGCAGGAAAGGGTCAGCAACGAGATGCGTGGGGGCCAGGGAGGGGGATCCCCTCACCCCCAGGACCCAAACTCTGAAATGGAGGAACCAGGGACCCCCGCCCGCGCCCCCCTCTGCCGCAGCCTCTCAGATGCGGCAGCAGCCCACAGGCACGCAGATGGCTCCCGCTGGGAAGGGACCTGTGTGCACAGGAACAAGGAGGCGGGCTGGGGGCCGCGCTGCGGGGAGAAGGCATGGGGCAGATGCGCTGCTCACGGGTGGGCGCACTGGTGGGGGCTTGGTTCCCCCGTGGCCGCCCCCCAGGGACACCCCTGAGTCCTCCCCATGGAGGACTATCCTGGCTCCAGACCCCGGCATCCCCAGTGCCTGTCCCCCCGACTCAGGGGGTTGGGGTGTCCCCGACAGGCAGAAGGAAGGCTGGGGGTGTGGGAATGAGTCAGCGATGGGGGCCTCTGCCAGAGGGACGTGGGGGCTGGCGAGGAGCTGGACAGGCACCCTGAGCCCCCACTGCAGAGCCAGCGGCACCACCGGACTTCAGGGCCTGTGGGCGAGGCAGCCTGGCTGGGGGGTGCAGGGACCCCTGTGGGCCCAGCCTCAGGACCCCCTCCCCTCCGGGCCTCGCAGAGGGAATGGCTGAGATGGCCCCAGCCCCTCCCCACTCTTGGGGACGGCTCAGGACGGAGAAGGCCCTTTCACACGGGAGCCTCACCAGCCGCGGCCTCCGCCACGCCACGTGCCCCCAGAAGCACGTCCGCAAAGGCCCACGGCGCCGGCCACGGAAGCCGAGAGGTGGAGACGCACAAGCGCCTGTCCGCTGGCAATGGACACATGGCGTGGCCGCCCACGCCGCGGCGTGGATGAGCGTGACGCCGAGTGAAAGCGGCAGGCCCAGGGGACCCACGGCCTTGGGCTGCGTGGACGTGAGATGCCCGGAACAGGCCACGCGGTGGGGGGGGTGGCATGAGAGCAACGCGGGCACGGCAGCCCGGCCCAGAGCACCTCGCCCCTCCAGCCAGGGGTGCTTTCTGGGGTGACTCATCCCGATAAAGCCCCCGGGAGAAACCCCAAGTGAGGAAGCACCGTGTCCATGAGATCGCTGCAGGGGCAGGGGTCCCTGTTGGGTGGGCCTGGATGCCCCTGTGCCACGTGTGGCCCACGTGGGTCCAGACGGCCACACCTGCCGCTGGACGTGGAGGTGGGGGCCCCTGGCCCAGCGTCCACCTCCTTCCTGCCTCTGGCTAATCACACTTGGACCCTCTGGGGTCCTCACCCTCCCAGAGCCCGGCCGAGGAGGGCCTGGGTCCCCGGCGAGCGGTGCGGGGACGGGAGTCAGAGGGGCCGGGGGCAGCCAGGCCTGGGCATGGGCCAGGCAGGGTGCGCCGTGTGCGCTGACCTCCTTGGGCCCGGCGGGTGGACGCTCCCGGGGCTGGGGTCCCCCAAGGCCAGCTACTCTCAGCCGTTACGGGGCCGGGCATGGCGGGCCGCTCCCCGCCCCGCAGACCTTGGCCCAGGCCCACCCCATCAGCCCCTCCTCTGACTCACTTCGCCGGGCCAGGTCCCCACACCTGCAGCGCCTGGGGCTCCTTCCAGAAGCTGCGCAGAGGGGGCTGTCGGGGTGAGGGGTGGGGGGTGCCGGGGAGGTGGAGATGCAAGGGAGGACCGCACAGGGTGGCAGGACGCGGCGAGCTGGGCTGGGAGGGCCAAGCTTCCGGGGAGAGCAGGGTGGCCTTGATTGGGGCCGCCCCGACCCCCGCCGGCTGGGGTGTTTCCAGAGACCTCTGCGCAGACCAGCCGAGGGCTGGGTCCTCCCCGCGGGCGCCGGGCACGCGGCCTCGGCCGCTCGAGTGATTTCTCTAAGCAGATTGCAGCCCCTCCCGGAGCCGTTGGTCAACGTGGAGGACGGCACTGGCCACAGAGCCGGGAGGGACGCCGCCTGCCGGGGGTCCCTGCCCGCATCCCCTCCTGTCTGAGCAGCCCACGTGGTCAGGAGTCGCCCCTGGAGGGGACGGCGGCGGCTCTGCACAGCGGGTCCCGGGACCCAAGAAGGGTGGACGGGGCTGCGCCCAGCAGCCGAGGCCTTCCTGCCAGACCACCTAGGCACACGCCTGCCCCAGGCCCACCCCTCACTTGTACACTCGCTTTCACACGTGCACACCACACGCTGCTCAGAGACCCGTTCCCTGCGCGAGCCGCCCCGTCACGCCTGCCCCTCCAGCGCCTCCTCTGCCCCTGGCTGTGCCTGCTAGGTGCGGCCCAGGGCATGGCTGACCTCGGTGCCCGCCAGGACCTCCCTCGCCAGCTGTAGGCTCTTGGTCCGGGGTCCGGCCGCTGCCCTCTGCGGGCACCCAGGTGCGCCCGGCCCACCCACGCCCAGGCCTCGACCAGGCCCCCCGCCCCACCCCGCACACCGGGCCGGTAGCAAGCTCGGACTCATCTGGAAGGACTCGCACGGGGCCCGGCAGCCGCCGTCGCGGGCCTGGGGCGGGGGCTGCGTCTCAGCTTGTCGCTCACCCAGACGTGGCGGCACCGCTCAGAACGAGCACGCCTGTCCCCGAGCCTCGGGCCGCGCAGCCCCCCGTCCCGGCGTGCTCTCGGCCAAGCTGGGGAATGGCCGCGCTTCCCCCATGGAAGACGGGGCCTAACGGGGTCGGCGTCCACTCGGCAGGCACCGGGCTCTCGGAGTGACGTGCCGGCTTCAAGCGAAACCCGTGGTCTGCGCGACGGGTGCCCAGCCCGGCGAGTGCCAGGGGGCTTCTCATCCAGATGGCACAAGAGTGGCGTGTGGAATGTGGCGCGGGGGCACGAGGAATCCTGCGTGAGCCAAGCGGGGTGCCGGGAGGAAGGTGGGGCTTCCCTGGGCCTCCCCTCCCCTGGGCCTGTTTTCAGGGGAAGCGCGGAAAGCGATGAGACGCGGAAACCGAGGGCCAGGGCCCTTCCGTGTGGGAACTGGGCCCTGGGGAGGGGGCAGGAGAGCTCTGGACCACCGAACCCACCCTGGAGACAACGCCCTGCCCCCCCCCCTGAGATTCTGTGGCACCTCTGGCCCCCCGGGCAAGGTGGGCCGTCAAGCATTAAACCCACTCAGGTTTG
The DNA here is from genome assembly GCA_026826555.1 of Tolypeutes matacus. Taxonomy (NCBI): domain Eukaryota; kingdom Metazoa; phylum Chordata; class Mammalia; order Cingulata; family Chlamyphoridae; genus Tolypeutes; species Tolypeutes matacus. The sequence continues at coordinate 161,510 of JAKSZT010053988.1, forward strand.
TCATCTCCTTCAGGAGCCGAGACGCCGCAGGAAAAGGGGATGCCGCATGCCCCAACCTTGCTCCCATGGGAAGGGGTTGGCAGGCAGCTGCCAGCGGCTCGTCACCGCTCACCGAGCGCCAGCGCCAGCCTAGGGGACCGGACACGCCTGGAAGCCACAGGGACCCTGGCCACCGCCGCAAGGGACCCCCGAGTGCCAGTCCCCCCCAGCGCAGCGAAGCCGAGACCACCCCGCGCCAACATTCTCTTGGTCCCTGTAGTCAAGGTCCATCTCTAGGTCATTCCCCCCAAACACCACCCCTTCCGGATCCTTCCACAGCCCCCAGCCTGCTCAGAACCAGTTCATGGGAGCTTTTCTGTGACCCGGGCCCCGAGATTGCTTCCTTGGGGTCCTGCCGCCCCACCCACCCCACACCCAGGCCCAGAGAAGGCCCCTCCTGAGCTCAGGCTTTCGGATGGAAGCTCTGGGCAGGTTTTCCTTGCTGCCTTTCTCATGCTGGCCTCTTCCCCACCTGGAATGGGTGCCCCACGAGGCAGGGACATGGCCTCACTGCTCCCAGCCCGTCTCCTCCCCGGGCTCGCTGAGACCAAAGCGGGTCGGCCCCCACCCTTTGCGCCAGCCCCCAGCCAGGCGCGCAGGGCCCACCCCAACGGCCGGCGCAGTGCCACAGAACGAGCTCACAGAACCCTCGAGGCCCATCTGCACAGGCAGGACTTTACTCATTCGGGGCGAGGAGCACTCAGTGGCCTCATGTGCAGGACCCGCCGCGGCTCGCACACAGCCTGGCGGGCGTCCCCGCTCCCCAGCATGCCCGGGTGTCGCTGTCACACGCCAAACCAGCTGGGGATGCCGGGCCGGCGCGGGTCAGGGCGCAGCCTTTGCCGCTCATCCTCCGTGAGCTTGGCCTGGACGTCCTCCGCGGGGCTGCTGGCACTTGGCTCCTTCGGTGGAAACAGGTCTGGGAAGGCGAAGGTCTGCCCGTGAGCCTGGAGGGAGACACAAACACTGGCCAGGCTGCCTCTCCTGGGAGCGCAAGTGATGTGACGAGGACGGCAGCTGCCCGCGAGGCTGCCATGCTCCCCTCACACACTCTGGAGCCTTCTAGAAAGGCTCATCTGTGGGGGGAGGAGGGATAGCCACAAGGGCAGGCCAGGGCCGCCTCGGTCTTGTGCCCCACCCGGTGGGTCTGTGTCCGCTTCTCCCACGGCCGGGCCTCCGGCTCTCTGGTGGCAGGAAACCACGGCTCCAGGGCAAGCCCCTTCCTGGGGACATGCCCCTGTGGGGGACGATGTGTGCCAGCTGCGGCCTCATTCACCAGTGGGTCCGGCCTCGCCAGGCCAGGCTTTTCCACACAGTGCGGAAAAGCACAGCACGGATCACGCCTGGTGCCACACTGAGACTTTTCCATCCAAAATACCTACAGGCCTCTACCACATTAGAGGCTTCCCCTCCTCCCCGCTCAGAGCTTGGCAGAGAAAACGCACACAGCACACAAAGAAACGCACACACGCGGCAGTCCATAAATCAGGGGCGGCTCTGCAAACTAACTGGGCTTGCGTCTTCCAGAAGTTTAGCGCACGCTGGCGCTGGCCAAGGCCCAACCTGGACCCGGTGTGGGGTGAGGGCCCAGCTGGGCCCCCAGGACAGGGAGGGAAGACGGCTTTTTGGGGACCTGAACAGACCTGAGCTGCTGCCTTGATCTGCTAACCACTGCTAAGCAACTCCGAGAAGCAGCGAGAAGTGGTGAGAGCATGGTGGGGCCGTGGCAGCGCCCGGCAGCCCTCTGTCCTTCCCCTTTCCCAGTGGGCGACGGGGTCTCGAGAAGCAGCAGCTGCCTCAGGACTGTTCTGATAAGTAAGGCCAGGAAGGTGCAGTTGGCTTTCTGAGAGCCTTGCTCTGTGATGAGATCTGCCTCCAGGCAAGCAGCCAAGGTTGATCTGAAACAGCCCACAGATCCCATCCCGAGAAGGGAAGGTTTGTAAACTCGCTCCCACGGCGCCGAGCGCAGGGGCTGCGGCGACGGAAGGCCACAACCAGCTCGGAAGCCGGCCTGCAAAGGACTGGCTCCCCCCGCTCAAAACACTGAAGGACAACAGTTGACACGCAGGGACCAAGTGCCCAGAAGGGGGCACGGAGTTGAAGGCACTGAGGTGGCTCTGCCAGCCGGGGCGAGGAGACCTGAACTGGTACCTTAAAACATAAAAGCAAAGACGGCACTTCGCAGCGGCCTACGAGAGGTCTGCGTTGCTCATGCAGACAGAAGCCACTTGTAGCACAAGGCTGCGGGCACCTGCTGGGCCACAGGGACCCCTCTCTTCTAGAAGATTCACCTCGCACTTGAAAAAAGAAAACCCTCACTCCTTCCTGACAGCAGAGAGGAGCTGATGGGCAGAAAAGAACGGAAAGGAGAGCAAGCTGTCGTGGGAAGCCTGAGACCAGCCTGCCTCCTAGCTGCCCCCGCTCAGCGCCTCCCGTCCCCTCCTCCCGCGCTCGCGGTTCTGTGTAAATACGGCTGCGCCTCTCGGCACGGCAGGTCAATGCTCTCTCTGTTATCTGGGGAACCAGGGCGCTTGCTCGCGCTCCAAGGACTTGGGGCCAAAGAGATGTTTGTCAGGTTGTCAGAGAAAAAATGTGGGACTCCCACGATGCGGGGCCGGGCCTTTCCGCAGCAGCCAGCTTGAAAATAAATCCTGTGACTTAATCTGTGCTCCTGACAGGCCCTCTGCGCACTGCACAATTAGCTCTGTGATTAGAAGCCCCGGAGCGGGGCCTGTGTGAGCCCACCCCAAGACGGAGCCATAACGGACACAGGGCAAAGAGGGGTCTTTGTGGGCTCCCAGGGGCCCTCTCGGGGGGAAGGGAACATGCTAGGAGCAGGGGCACATGCTCTGCCCACTCCAAGGCGCTTCAAAGATTTACTAGAGTCTGGGGAGGGGGGCGCAGGAGTCATCACAGATTTAGTTTCTGTGCAGCGAGGCACTATGCCGAGCCGGGGCGCTTTCTGCTTCCAGCTGCCCTGCCTCGTCTCTGCCTCAACTTCCCCGATGTGCCGAGAGGCAGCTAGAGAGGCCTGCTCTAGGCCCTGCTAGGCTCCCTCGCCTTGACCAAGTGGAGAGTGCTCAAAGGGCCAGGCCGCCCGCCTGGGAGGGGCGCATGGGCCTCGAGAAGGCAAACGCCTTTCTCTGCCTGGCTGGCCAAGGCTGGCCGGCTGCAGGCGCAGCAGGTATTAAGCCAGAGAGAGACGGGACCCCACAAACGTGACTGTCTTCCAGAAAGGCTGTCCTCGCTGCCTCGCTGGCACGAACCGTGCCCCAGGTCAGGACGCAAGAGCGCTACTGCCATCTAGCGGCGCCACTCCGCTCTCCCCTGGGGCTCTTCAGACTGGAACCCAAGAAATCCCAGGAATTCCAGCAGGTTCCCAGGAGCAGGGGGTGGGGGTAGGGCAGCCAACGGGCCTGGACAAGCAGGCCCTTCCCCCGAAGACCTGGAGGCCGAGTGGTGCCCCAGGCCGGTGCCCAAGGCTGTGGGAGGCCCTGGGTAGGGGCTTTGGGGTCTCTGTGGGAGCCCACTCAGGAAGGGGCAGAGGTGGGAGTCACAAACATCCCAGCAACAGGAGCGAAGAGCCTGAAGGCAGGGCCTAGGCAGGGCCTAGGCAGGGCCGGCCACGGGACCGGGCACCGTGAAGGCTGGAGGGGCATGGAGGGTGGAGGTGGATGGGGCCGTCCCCTCCCCAGAGGGTCTGGCTAGGAGCCCAGGCCCCGATGCGGCCACTTTTCTGCTCTGGGAGGCAGGAGACGTGGCCCCAGATGCAGCCCCTGGCCCGGTCCTGAGCTGCAGCACCTCTGTGCTGACCGCAGGAAGTGGCCAGCCACCGGCAAGGGGCAAACGCCCCGTGCCCCCCGACTCTCACACTGCCAACAGCTTCCAGGCTCTTTCTGGCATCTCCCCCCCAGACTGCAGTGATTTACTGGAGTCCTGTTCCCGGCCGTGAACCTCGGGAGGGCTGAGGGCCGCCCTGGGCCCCACGGTGGCGGCTGTGCACGCCCTCCCCCTCCTGCTCAAGGGCGCAGCTGTGATAAACGAGGCAGAGGACAAGGCCCCGGCCCCGTGCGCTCACCAGCTGCACGTAGGCAACCTTGGAGTCGGGTGTTTTTATCTTCACGTTTCTGTAGTCCCTCCTCCTGCTGGAACCTGTTGGGAAGGGAAAGGCTACTCCTAGCAGGTACTTGATGCAGCCCACCAGAACCTGCTTTCAGCAGGCAGGTCCTGGGACCGCTTGACGGCCCAGTGACAGCAGACTGAACCCTAAAGGGGCGCCTTTAAAAGCGGGTTTCTGCTCTGCCGAGACTGCTTCTAACGTGACTCAAGAGACAGACAGGAACGGGGCGAGGCCAATGGGGAGGCCTGTCTGTCCGCATAGCCCCCTACCCCCTCCCCCTTGCCCCTGCTTTCCTCTTCGGGCTACAGGTTGTCAGATTTACGACTCAGAGGCGACAGGGCCACTGGCAAAGGCCCGAGAAAGAGGCCCCCTCTAAACTGCAGAAGGGAGCCGAGGGCAGCCTTCGTGGACGCGCCCTGGCCGTCCGAGGGGGTCCTGACCCCCAGGCACAATAGGAGATGTGCGGCGGGTGCCTGCCCGAGGCGCGGCACACTTCAGGGCAGACTGTGGGGCGCCCCTGCTTCCTCACATGCCAGGAGCCGCCCGCGCCCGCGCCCCCCTCACCGTGCTGCACCCGTGTGCGCACGCAAGCCACGGGCACACCGTAGATGGTCTGCAGGTAGTTCCTGACGTCCGTTCTGGTCATCCTGGCGGGAAAGGAGGGGAGGTTTATTACACCAGGCCCAGGGGGCCCTGGGGGACGGGCAGAACCCAGGAAAGAGGGCTGCCGGCGCCCGCACGCTCTTCCCCACCAAACCACCAGTGTTGGGCGACAGTGGACGGAGCCTTCCAGGAACCTGGGGCACCCTGAGCCTGTGGCTTCGTCGTCCACCGCCTCTGCCCTCACCCATGGGCTCAGCTCCCGAGGGAGTGCCTGCGCCTGCAGGGACCAGGCCGGCGCCTGTCCTCACAGCAGCCCAGGATTTGGTGGGTCCACCCTGTCCCCTCTCTGGAGCCTTAGTAACGTTACGAGTTGGCTCCAGGCCTCTTCCGCCTGTCTTGAAAGACTGAGAAGTCCCGACCCTCGGTTCAGACACAGATGTCACCCCGACACCCTTGAGGGCAATCACGGCTTAAGAAACGAGAGCAGCAGCCTGCCATTTTGTCACCAGGGAGCCGGGGACCATGCCGGGCCCAGCGGCAGTGTCTGGGAAGGTGGCTGGAAGGCGGGTGCTGGGGAAGCTGTCCTAGCAGCTGCGCGCGGGGGGCCTCTCCTGGGGGGCACGGTGAGATGAGAACTCAAGAAACAGCTCAGGGAGAAGAGCAGCCCAGCCCTCCCCAGGTGGGGGTCAGCAAGGCCGCACGCCTGGTGTGGACCCCCGAGCCTCTGCCCAGGCGGGCCCTCCCCCAGCCTCTGCCAGGACAGAGAGAAGCCGTGCTGGCGTGCTGTGCTCTGCGTGCGGCGGCCCCGCCCAGGCCCAGGCGCTCACTCCATGGGGATCTGGAACTGCACAGTGTCCTCGGGCAGGGCTGTGCCAGGCCTCACCATCCGGATGAAGAAGTTCGTGCGGAAGACGCGGAGCTGGGGGTTGCCCAGCTGGTACAGGGGGTACCTGCAGAGCAGAGAGTCGTGTCTGCTCAGCACGTGGGCCACGGGAGCAACAGAAAAGCCAACCCCAAGTGCCCGTTTGTCCACTGTCACCTCCCCAGGGTACCCCGAGGCAGGGAGCGCCCAGGAGGGCAGCTGGCTACCCTGGCGAGGGCTCATCTTCCACTGCAGGCCTCAGAGGACTGACCGAGGACGACCGGCGAGCAGAGGCCAGTGGAGGTCGTGCCCTCCATGTGGCGGGCGGTGAGGCCCGGACACTCGCCCCCACGAAGTCAGCCGCTCAGGCAGCTAGAGCGGCCCAGAGGCCCACAGAACACTGACCACTGTTAACAGGCCCTTCTGCTCAGGCGAGCTGAGCTGCAGGGAACCGGCTCGTGCCTGAAATCTGTGGAGCCCCCAGAGCAGGGGCTCAGGGAGGACTGAGCCTGCTCTCAGAAAGGTCACTTTTGTGCTTTACCAGAGGGAAAGTACCACTTCTGGGACGAACCCAAAGAGAGAATGAAGAACACACGACAAGTAGGCTCTTGGCCACCTGGGCTGTGCTTTCAACAAGCTGGCGAATCCTTTCAGTCAGGTCCCTGGCTACAGGGTGACGCATCACCCCTTGCTGCCCCCCAAACCTAAGTGTGGACAATGCCGCAGGCAGCTCTGGCCCTGCTGGCAGGGTGTGCTGACCAGCTGCCCACAGGGTGGACTTGCTCGAGGGCCCATGCTGGGGCTGGGGTGACCTGTGTGTAGAACCTCCACCCAAGTGGCCTTGGAGCGGGGCGAGGGTGGGCCCAGAGGGCAGCCGGGGCCTGAGGGGGCCAAGATGCCACCCCTTCTCACCTGTACTGCCCCACCCCATGCCGGCTAGCCTGTGGCATTCCCCGTGGTCCCGGGAAGCATGGAAATGCTCCTGGAAACTGCCGACTGGGGCCTGGGCTGCACCCACCTCTGCTTTCCCACTGGCTCGACCGCGGCCCGAGGCCTGGGGGGTGAGGCCAGGGCGGTAGGGGCTGTGTGGACTGGGATGTGACACCAGCCAGGGCCTCCTGAAGACCCCCAGACCTGGCATGCATGGGCTAGTGGCCGAACACAGCCCTCTCTCCGGGGCCCAGGCTCCAGCGCGAGGCCAGAAGGGCGGGGCAGGTTCCGAGGGGGTGAAGGGGCCTGCTTCCGGGACCCATGGGCGTGGGGGTTGGTGGGCCCTGCCCCTGGGGGGCTCCGAGGGGCACACAGATGCCCCTGGCCTGCGGCACTGCGGGTGGGCAGTTTGGAGACACATGCCAGGGCTTTGGAGACGGGGTGCAGCTGCCTCACAGACCCGTCCTCTCTGTGCCTCCGCATTTGGACCCAAGGAGAAAGGTCCCAGGCTGAGGGTCTTTTCTCCCTGTCGGCAGAGACCCTCCGGGCGTCCCACCCTCTGAGCCCCGGGTCTGCCAGCCCTCCTGGGCAGGGCCTCTCTCCTGGGTTCTGGCCCCGTTCAGCACCTGGCTGGGTTAGACACCTCCCTCTCCTCGTGGGAGCGCCCGCAGGCCCCAGCCAGGCCCTCACCAAGGTTTCACTCATCGCCACGGCCACCCCCAGCACTCCCCAGCATCTTCCAGGAGCTCCTCAAACTTGACTTTTCTCAAGTGGAAACCTCACTTTCTCCTCTCTCTCAAAACACGAAACCCTGGCTTCCAGCCAGCACCCTACCCCCCACCCCACCCAGGTGGCCCTGCGTGACTCAGCCCGATCCCACCCACCTTTGAGCAAGTCCTGGCAGCTCACGGGCGATGGGGTGAGCCCTGAGTTAAGATCAAGTCTGCCATGTCCCCGGGTCCCTGCTTCAAGCTTGGATTCCTGGAGGGCAGAGGGTCTCTCCTCCTCAGCCCAGCCCTGCACCCAGAGGCCCCCACCCACATTCTCAGCTACCCCCAGCCACCTCCCCGGGGCGGGTGGACACAGCCCAGGCCAAAGCAGACTGGGCACTGCTCCCCCAAATGCACCTGGGAGCCAATGTCCACTCGCTCATTCCCCGAGTCACTCGCTCACCAAGAAACATGAAGCCCTTTCTGCTTAAACCTCGGGAGACAGAGAACAAGACAGGGCCCTGAGCTCAGGGAGCACATCTTCACCAACCCCACGGTGGGGGCATGGGGGGGTGGAGGAGGGGGAGACCCCTGAACAGGGAGCAGCTGAGCAGAGCTGGAGGTGGGCAGACTGGCCCACTTCCCCCGCAAAACTGCAGTCACTGTCGACTCCCCTTCCTCCTCCAAGCTAATGTGGTCCCAGTTCCACCAGCTCTGCGGGGCAGGCCCGACGGTGTTGGGGGGCGAGGTCATTCGTTGCTGGGGGGCAGCACCTCCTCCCGCCCCCCTTGTGACAACCCTAAATGTCTCCAGACGTTGCCACGTGTCCCCCGCTCTCCTGAAGCCCCGTCCCCGGCCTCATCCCGCCATCCCCCTCCTCGAAGGCCGTGACCCCGCGCTTCCGGCAGCTCCCACCCAGGCGCATTCCTTCCTGCCCCACGCACTCGCTGGTGCCTTTCCGTCTGCTCCGAGCAGCCCGCTCCCTTCCTGGAGCTGCCTAATTGCTTTTTGTCCTTCAGGATTTCGCCCGGGCACTCCCTTCCCAGGGGCCGCCCTGACCCCCGAGGGGCCCCTCCGCCCCCTCCCCACGCGGCCCGGGCGCGGCGTCAGCCCCAGCGCCCGCCGCCGCCTGCGGGAGCCGAGACCCTCGCAGGGCACGCAGCATGGGCGCAGCTGGGGGGCCGCGGGGGGCCGCGGGGGGCCGCGCCCCCCCGCCG
>JAKSZT010053988.1:170390-198106 GCA_026826555.1 Tolypeutes matacus
GCGCCCCCGCCCCGGGCACCCCGCGCCCCCAGCGCCCACGGGTCACCGCCCCTGCCGCGCGGACGCCCGCGGCCCCGTCCCTTAGCCCTGCCAGCCGCCCCCCACCCTGACGCCCCCGTCCCTGGGCTTGGCCCCTCTCCAGTCCCCAGCCTCGGGCGGGGCCCGCACCCCGGGACCCTCTCCGTGGGCCGGGGTCCGCGCCGCCCTCCTCTGAGGGCCGTGGCTGCTGCCCAGCGCCCTGGCGCGGCCGCCTGTCCCCGGACCACGGGCAGGACCGAGGCAGGAGAGGCGCCCCCCACCCGGGCCCCACTCCTCCCGGGCTTCCTCCCTTAGCTGGCGTCGGCCCCTCCACGGCCTCTCCTGCCTCCCCCAACTGCTGTTCCCCTCTGCACCCCACAGCGCGGGGGGCCTCCTGTGACTACTCCATGAACATGCTTCAGATGGGGGAACCGTGTGTGCGGGGAACGAAGCGGGTGTCAGGGAAACCGTGGGAGGAGCGGGAGACCCTGAGAATCGGGGGAAGGGCCTCCTCTGCAGCCGAACGGTGGGAGACCACCGCTCCCCAACTGCTGTCAGGGATGGGGCCCGGTGGTGTGTCTCACTATGGGGTTATGGGGGTGAAGGTACTGAGAGGGGGCGGTGGGCCTCGAGGAGGGACTTGCCTGGGGGCAGGGGCACCCCGGTGCGGAGGCAGGGAGAGGGAGGCAGGAGCGGCCTTGCCTGCTCTCCAGCCCCCGGGGCAGTGGAGGGCACATTTGGAGGGGCTGAGAGCTCCCCGTGGCCGGCTGAGTAAGGGTCCTGGGAGTCTGGCACTCCCCCCTCTCCCAGGCCTTTGCTAGCAGCTGGAGGCCATGGCAAGCCCAGGGAGAGGAAATGCAGGGTGCTGAGGAGAGGGATGGAGCTGGAGAGTGGGGGTCCCAAGGCCAGGTTCCAGGGAGGTGTCCTTTTCCGCCTCACGAGTCGGGGCCCCATCTGCCAGGTCCTCATCAGAGCTGTGACAGAGTGCTCTGAACTGTGGCGGGAGGTTGGGGCCCAGGCATGCGGGACGCTGGTGGGAGGGCACGGTCACCGGCTGCTGTGGTACCTTGGGGCGTCCAAACCAGGTGCTGAGGTTCTCCATGAGGTGGGGGCCTCCAGCCCCCCAGCCCCGCTTCTCTGTCCCCGTAAGGCCACGAAGTCCTAAGCTAAATCTCCACCCAACATACGTGGCGGCTCTGACATGGCGTGGGAGCCTGCGTGTGCGTGTGTGTGCGTGTGTGTGTGTGTCGTGTCCCCCCCCCGGTCTTCCTCTTTCCCATCTCTCATCAAATACAAATCCCGTGACTCCTTGGATGCCCCCTTCTTGACAGCAACAGCATGTCTTCCTGGGGTTGCCAGATAAAATGCAGGACACTCAATTAACTCGAGTTTCAGATAAACGAGTAATTTTTTAGCCTAAGTATGTCCTGCGGATGTTGTGGGGGTCGGGGGGGGAGAAGGTGCAGATTCAACTCTGGTGGCCAGAGAATCCTTTGCTGGGAAGATAACATGTCAAGGCCAATAAGCAAGTGCAAAGGCCCTGGGACGGAGCTCACCCCTGTGCTGGAGGGAGGTGAGCCCCTCAGCCCTCAGAGGCCCCAGCCACCCAGAATGAGGGGCCCCCTATCCTCTCCTTCCTCCTTTTCATGGCATCTAATCAAGTGAGCTAGGGAGTGAGGGTCGCCTGGGGCGTGAGTGGTGGGCGAGGGCAGAGAAGACTGTCTCTCTCTCTTCCGCCTTATCCTTATTGATAACTGCAAGTAATGCAAGACTGCTTTGTCGCAGCAAGCCGCTGCTGTCACTCTGTGCCCCGTGTTGTCACTTGGCTTTGCAGAGTTCTGCAGGAGCGTGCCTCACTCTCTGCTGGATTCTGAGATGTAACCAGGTTTGTGCAGGTGCCAGGTGGGTCCAGGCACCAGGCTCAACGACGATAGAGATGGCACCTCTGGACTCATAGTCCGCCCTCACCCCTCCCGGGCTGGCTCCCCTGCCAGAGGGAGCCTCCCCCACTCCCCTATCCTGGCCCCACAATGCCCTTGCCTGGGTCGTGTGTGCCCCTCTCTGTGGGGAGTTTCAGGAACCCTGGAGCCTTGCTCCAGAGGTCAGCCAGTAAGCCAGCCAGCCAGGGGCGCATCTCTGGACTTGGGTCTCTGGACTTGGGTCCTGTCCCGTCCCCCAGACCTGTGGCCCCCAAACTGAGAAGGACGCTGGTGCAGTGCTCCGGGGTGGCCCCTCCCTAGCAGCTCCTGGCACCCACGTGTCACCTATGTCTGCCCTCCCACCCACTGGTGGCTCCCGCTCACCTCCAGCCAGGGCCTGGCACAGGGGAGGCACACGATAGAGAAGGGCAGCTTCCGCTGTGTTCTCCGCCGTGGCCGGTGTGCTGGCTTAGGAGAATATCTGCTGGGTTACAAGTGTTTGCACTTTCTTGTACCTTTTATTAGTCATTTGTGGTTCTTACTCTGTGAATCATCTGCCTGTGTCCTGTTGGGGATTGAATCCTGCCCCCCACAAAAGGCAGGTCCCAGTGGGCCCCAGCCGGGTGAGGGTGGAGTTGATCCAACATGGTGGATGAGCTCAAAGCAGAGAAAGTGGCCACAGAAAGAGAAGCCGCGGGGAGCAGCCAGAGGCTGGAAGCCAGCGGACCTGGGGGAGAAGGGAGACGGAAGAGCCAAGGACCCCCAAAGGAGAGCCCGTTGGGAGGAAGCAGGCCTTCCCGCCTCCGACACTGTGAGCCGGTCACCTCCTGTTGTTAAGCCCCCCAGTGCAGTGTTTGAGCAGCCGAGAAACCAAGACCTGCCCTCTGCTCATTTCTTTTCCCTTTAGGTCACTAATATTCCCCTTGTGGATTTGCAAGTGCGATCAGCGCACTGGTGACACGACCCCTTCTCTATCAAAGTGGACTCAAAATGGTTTCCAGCTTGTCATCGGCCTTTTCCTTTTCAAACACGTCCTTCCCGTGGCATAGTCGGCGTGGGATAAGCTGCACGCATTTGAAGGGTGTGGCAGTCGTGCACCCCTGAAAGGACCCCCTCATTCGAAGGCAGTGAACGTGGGCTTTCACCCCGCCCTTCCCAAGCCACCCTTGGCCTGGTTGTTTTGCATCTTCCAGAGCTTTATAAAAATGGAGTCATGTGGTACATGGTATGCCTCTTTTTTTTTTTTTTTGGTCTGGTTTCTCTCACTCCACATAGTTATTCTGAACCTTCTCCCTGTTGCTGCTAGTTCATTCGTTCTTGTCGCCGTTGCACGGACGTGCCACAGTGTGTTTATCCGTCCGTCTGCCGATGGACGTTTGGGTGGCTTCCAGCGTGTGAGTGCTGGGGAAACTGCTGTTTACACTGGTGTGCAAGCGTTTGTCAGGCCTCCGTTTCCTTCTCCGGGATCACTACCTGCAAGGAGAATGGCTGGTATGTGCTTCCCTCTGCCAGCTGGCCCTTGACGTTCCCCCACAGTGCAGGCCCCCCACGGCCTTGTCAGCACGTGAGCCAGCCCTTTCATTTCGGCCCTTCGCCTGGGGGTGAGGCTCAATGTAGCATGTGTTCTTTTAGAGATTGTGCTTTCGGTATTGTAGCCAAGAGAGCTTTCCTAAACCAAAGTCACAAGCATTTTCTCCTAGGTTTTCTCCTAGTAGTGTTATAGTAGTTTACATTCAGGTCGTTAGGCCTATGATTCATTTTGAGGACCTTTTGCATATAGTTTGAGGTATGAGTACAAGTTCGTTTTCTCCCTTTTACATGTGGATGGACAGTTGTTTAAGCACGATTTGCTGAAAAGACTTGTTTCTTTACAGACTGGCCTTTGCACCTTTGTCAAAATTCAGTTACCCATGTCTGTATGGGCCTAACTCTGGACTCTGATCTCGTCCATGATCTTTTTGCACCTCTTTGTACCAAACCCACCCTGTTTGGGTGACTCTAGACTTATGCTCATTCTTGAAATGTTAGTGCTCCAACTTTTTTTTTTTTCCTTCAGGATTGTTTAGGCTAATCTAGGTTCTTTGCATTTCCATATGAATTGTAGAACCAGCTTGTAATTTGCCACACAAAAAAAAAGCCTCCTAGAATTGTGATTGGGATTGCACTGAGGCTTTAGCGAATTACCATCTTAACTATCCGCATACACTGTACAGCTCTACCTTTAGTGAGGCCTTCTTTAGTTTCTGTCAGCAATGGTATAACTTTCAATAGGTAGGTCTTCCACATCTCTCGTCAGGTTTATTCCAAAGTATTTCATATTTTTTGATGTTCTTAGAAAGCTACATTTTAAAAATGTCACTGTCTGTTCATGTTGGGTATAGAGAAAGACTATAGTTTTTTGTATACTGATCCTGCATCCTGCAACCGTGCTAAACTCATTAGCGCTTGTAGCCTCTTTTGAAATATAGATTTGGTTGGATTAGACATTGTACTGTGAATAAAGCCATTTTCCTTCTTCCTCTCCTATCTGTATGACTTTTTTTTTTCTTGCCTGGTTGCACCGGCTGGAACCTGCAGGCCCTGGAATGGACGTGCTGAGAGGAGACATCTTTCTCTGTGATCTTAGGGGAGAAGGTCTCAGGCTTTCACCATCCCCTGGGGTTTTTCATAGATGCCTTTTTTTAGGTTGAGGAAGAACCCCCTCTGTTCCTGATCTGCTGGGAGTTTTTGTCAGAAATGGGATATTGATTTTATCAAATGATTTGTCTACATCTGCTGAAATGATCTTTGTTTTAGTTTGTTAATATGGTGAATTACTCTATTTTCAAAGGTTAACCACCCTGGCCTTCCAGGGATAAAACATGGCATCTTATACTTTTTCTGTATTGTTGGATTATATTTGCTACAACGTTATTTAGAATTTTTGCATCTATGTATATGAGGCATATTGGTCCATGGTTTTTTTTTTTTCCTTGCAATGTTTTTCGCTTTTGGAATCAGGGCAATGTGGGCCTCACAGAATGGCTCAGATGATATCCCCCCATCCCTTTGATTTTCTTTGAAGAATTTGTATAGCCTTGCTGTTAACTTCTTTCGTACATGTTTGGTAGATTTCACCAGCGGGACGCCTTCTGGGCCTGGAATTTTCTGTGGGAAAGGTTTTAACTGTCCTTTCTTTATCTTTAATAGATAGGGTTGTTCAGATTATCTGCTTCTTGAGTGAGCTTTGATCGTTTGTGTCTTTCAAGAGATGTTTCCATTTTATCTGATTTGTTGCATTTGTTGGCATAAAGTTGTTCCTAATATTCCTATTTAATCTTTTAAAATCTGTGGAAGCTCTTGTGACGCATCTCCCTCATTCTTGATCTTTCTTATCTGTTCTTTTCTATTTTATTCTACTTTACAATTTTATTGGTCTTCTCAGAGAAACAGGATTTTTTTCCCACCAATCTTGCCTGTTCTTTTTCTCTTTTCTATTTCTTTGATTTCTACTTTGATATTAGTGATTCCTTTCTTCTGCTTACTTTGGGCTTAATTTACTTTTATTTTTCCAGTTTCCTTAAAATGGAAGCTGAGGCCATTGACTTAAGACCTTTCTTGTTTTCTAATTTATACATTTAGTGCTACAAAAATTTCCCCCAAGTACTGCTGAACATATCCCATAAATTCTCATATGTTGTGCTTTTGCTTTTATTCATTTCAAAATACTTCCTAATTTCCTTTTGGATTTTTCTTTGACTTATGAATTATTTAGAACTGTGTTATTTAATTTCCAAATATTTCAGAATTTTCTGAGGGATTTTTTTTTCCAATGGTAATTTCATTCCATTATGGTCAAAGAATATAATTTGTATGACTTTAATCACTCCCAATTTCTTGAGACTAGTTTTATGGCTCAGAATATGATCTATCTTGGTAAATGTTCCATATGTACTTGGAAAGAATATGTATTTGAATGAAATATTCTACAAATGCCCATCAAGTCTAGGTCACTGAAAGTGCTGTACCTGTCTCTATATTCTCCTGATTTTCTGCCTGGTTGTCCTATTCATTTTTGAGAGAGGGGGTATTGAAATCTACCTGCAATTGTCTGTTTCTCCTTTCAGTTCTATCAGTTTGTGTTTCATGTATTTTGAAGCTCTGTTATTAGGTGCATAAATGTTTAGGTTTGTTATGTCTGTGATGAATCCCCTCCTTCTCTGATATGAAGTTGCCTGTGTTATCCCTGGTAAATCCTTTGCTCTGAATCGCCTTCATCTATATGATATCAGTGTAGCCACCGCAGCTTTCTTTTGAGAAATGACAGAATGGTACATCCTTTTTCCATCTTTTTTCTTTTAACCTTTTCATGTCTTTATATTTAAAGTATGTTTCTTGTAGGCAGCATGTAGTTGGGTCTTGCTTTTTAACCCAGCCTGACAATATCTGCTTTTTAATTGATATGTTTAGACCAATGGTATTTAATATATCTGTCATCTTCTTTGTTTTCCATTTGCCCCATCTGTTCTTCTCCCCCTTTCCTCCTTTTCTGCTCCTCTATGCATTAATCAAGAATTTTTTATTCCCTTTCATCTAATCTCCTCTGTTGGTGTTTAAGCTATAACTCTCTTTCTTTTTTTATTTTAGTGGTTGATTTGGGGCTTTTAGTTTACAATTTTTATTTATGATAGTTGTTTCTATTGATTGATTTTTTTTTTTCTCCTCATTATGGGTCATATTTTCCTGCTTCTTTGCCTGCTTGATAATTTTTGATTGGATGCCAGGCATTGTGTATTTTACCTGGGTGGGTGCTTTCTATAAATACTCTATAAATACCCTTGAGCTTTGTTTTGGAATGTAGTTAAGTACTTGGAAACAGTTTACGCGTTCAGGTCTGACGTTTATGAAACATAAAGGCAGGTCTGGAACAGAGCTTAGTCTAGAGCTAATTGTTCCCACCACTGAGGTAAAACATTCCTGAGCCCTCTACCCAATGCCCATAAATTATGTTTTTCTAGTCTGGCTGGTGGGAAAAGACACTTTCCCAGCCCTGTGAGGGCCTCAGGCCTAGTCCCTGGAGCGGTTCTTTCCCTGGCCTCAGGTAGAGCCCTCACCAGCACCCGCTGATCCTCAGGGGGCTCGCTCCGCTGGCCTGGGGGCTCCCTCCTCTCTGGCACGAGCTGCCTTGGTGTCCCCACATTCTCAACTCCCTCTCCCCAAGTGAGGGAGCCAGCTGGGCGCTGCCTCACGTCCCCCTCCCTGCGTTGGGGGCTGGAAGCTGTCTCAAGGAAGGAGGCTGGGGCAATTGTCGGGCTCAGCTGGCTTCCTGGCTCTTGGCATCACGTCGTTCATTACCCGTCATCCAGTGTGTGGAAAACCATTGTTTCATGTATATATTTTTGTCAGGTGTTTTGTTTTATTTTGTTTTGTTCAGGCAGGAGATAAATCTGGTCCCTGCTACGCCAACTTAGCTGTAAGTGGGAGTCTGCCTTTCAATTTTTATGGGCATTTTTTGACATAAAGAAACTTTAAAATTTCAAGTAGTAAAATTTACTGAGGTTTTCCTTTTCCTCTGTAATTCTTCTATTGTTTCTGAGCTTATAAAATTGTTTCCCATTGTGAAAGCAGATAAATATGCACCTAAAAGTCTTTCTAATTTTTTTTTTCCCCCACATCGAATTTTCTAATTCTCCTGGAACGTACTTGGTATTTGGTGTGAAGGGAAAATCTCATTGCCTTTTCTTTTTCTCCCAAATATTTATCTGCTTTCCCAGCCTCCTTTATTGCACACCCTAGCTCTCTTTCGAGGTTGGTGGTGCTCCCAGACCCTTGCTTGAAAATGGCATCACGCGGTCGGTAGCGTATGCTTGGAATACACTTTACAGCCACAAAGCCTGGGAGCTGGGAGCTCTGGTCTGCAGTCGATGGGCTGCGCTGATCGCACGTCCAGCACTCCGCAGCTGTGTGACCCTGCGGCTTGTCCTTCTGGCATATGGAAGTCACGGGCACGCCGGCGTCCTTGGCGGCTGGGAGGATTACACCAGGCCAAGGCAAAAGCCAGGGAGCCTTGATCCGCATTAGCTCTTGTTAGCGTAATTTCCGGAATTTGCTTTTAATTTGTGAAATTTTCTTAGCTAATCTTGACTGCTTTTCCCACTCTGTGAATTTTAGAATCTTTTTGCCAAATACTCTCCCCACCCTTGGCCCACCTCTCATCCCCCCAAAAGAAAAAATCCTGTTAGAATTTTGATTGAAAATCCGGTAAACCTATACATTAATTGGGAAAAGAACTGCTTTTTGTAACAGTCAATCCCTCACCCAGAAAACGGTGTGTGTCTTCATTTGTTTTTTCAGATTTCATTTTTATGTTTCTCCTTAAAGTTTGTGGTTTTCTTCCTACAGATCCTGAATATTTTCTAAGAGGACTGTTGCTAAGTATTTTTATGTTCTTTGTTCTATGTGAGGGTGAATTTTTAAAAAACCATACTGTATCTTATAATCGGTTATTGCTGGAAAATAATAAAAAATATTGGTTTAAAGTATGTATTTTGCATCTGGCTGCTTTCCTGAATTCTCTCGTTCATTCTGAAAGCTTTTCCGCTGGCTCTCTCGGGGCTCCTAGGAATGTGGTATTTTGGTCTCCTTCTTTCCAGAAGTTATACATCTTATTTCCGTTGACCAGCTCCTGCATTGTCTTTAGTTTCCAGACCAGCATTTAAAAGTAATGGTAAAAGCAGGCATCCTTGTTTAGTGCCTGTCTTTGACGGGAATCCTTCACTGTTGCAGCAGTAAATGGCAGATAAAGGAAGGATGTATTTATAATTTTTCTTTTACAGTTTCTTGAGGTTTTGTTTTGAGAAATAAGCATCGACTTTTAGCAAACGCCCTTTCCCTCCTCTATTTAACGACCATGAGCTGTGTAAGGGATATCAAGAAGCATAAATAAAGATTACAAGCACCAGGTACCCATGCCAGTTAGCTTAAGAAAGGACTCATGGCAAGGGTCAGGTCTGCCTCAGTGCCCCGGGCAGCCGCTTGCCAACAGAGCCCCTTCCCCTGCCAGCGGAGGACACTCATTGAGCTGGTGCTCCTGATTGCCAGGCATGTCTGATTTATTTGCATCTTTTACATTTTTACATAAGTGGTGTCATACTGTGTTTTCCCTTCTGTGAGTTTCTTTGCCCCACTGAAGGCGTGTTTTCAAGGCTTCCCTGGTGGCCGCACAGTTTGTTGTAACATGTGTACATGTCACACTGGTCCACTCTCCTTGTGGTGGACTGGAAGGTTTTGTGGCTTGGGGTGGTCACGGGCAGTGCCACCATGCACTGTCCCTCCATGCTGGACCAGCGGCTGTGTCTTCACCCCCCACGGGAGTAGCCAGAACTCTCTCCCACGCTCTCCTCTTAGGATGTTCCATCAGCAACGTGGGAACGCCGCAGCCTCCGGGCTTACATCGCTGTGCTTCGCCCTAACACCCGGCTGAGCCTTTGAAAGTTAAGCGCCAGGCTTACCCAGAGCCTCCTCTACAGACAAGGCACCCCGTAAACACAATCCCATCGCCACACCATGGGCCCGAGGGATTGGGAATGTTCCTTGAGGCTTTGGTCTCTTGACGTCCTGTGCAATCAGGACTTAGGGTCCAGCTGGCTTGCCGCGTCTGTGCAGTGCTCCTTAATCCCCAGCAGAACCCGCCTTCCCACACTCTCCTCTCTGTACTTTACGTCACTGACAGTTCTGCAGCCCAGGCCTGTTGTGCTCAACGACATCCTGCAAGATGGCCTTGTCAAACTGTTTCTCCATGCTTAGATTCAGGCTAAACTTTTTGGCAAAAAATGCAGTGAGTCCTTCTCATTGCAATCTACCGGGCAATGTGTGGTGTCCGTCTGTCCCGTTATTGGAGATGCTAAAATAGGTCACTGGGTTAGGGCCATGGCCTCTAGTGTTCTCTACTCCTAAGTCACCTAGTAGCTTTATAAGTGTTCAGTCAGTGATACTTTGAGACTCCATATTCTACTCCCCTTTTGTGGAGTGTGCAGGTCCCACTAACTTTTCACCTGACGCTGTAGCACCCGAGGGTGTACCCTGCTCAATCAGCTGTCATGAGTATTTGCAAAATGGTGACTTTCCAGGCCTGCCACTCCACCCCGTGTGCCAGCTGCCAGTCTCCTCGCCCTGGCTGACATTGTAGGAAACGGCATCTTACAGTTGTTTTAGGTTGATTCCCAATGACCCCTTTTCATGCATTTCCTGACCCTGTAGGTTTTCTTCTCTGGGAACTGCTGGCTGACACTCCTGCCCATTCTTCTATTCAATTGTTTGCCTTTTTCCTAATGGCGTTCAACTTCTCTGTATACACTGGGTAAAAATTCTTTATCGGTGATGTGGACTGCAAATATCTCCCTCCGGAAATGCCTTGTATTTTCTCTTTGCTTATGGTTTCTTTTGAGGCAGAGAAGTTTGTTTTTCCAACCTTCATTTTACTCTTGTTGAATGTATCAATCTCCTGTTTGATGATTTATGCCTTTTTTATGTCATGTTTAAGAAATGTCCCTGTTAAGAGATCTTTATGACATGTTCCTACCGTTTCCTCTGGAAGCTTGAATGTTTTCTTTTCCTTCGTTGGGTCTTTGAATGACCTGGGATCGATCTGTTTGCGTGTGGCATGGAGCGGGGCAGCGATTTTGTTTTCTTCATGCTCAGTGGACTTGGCGCTGCCCCCACGTCGTCTCTTCCATAGCTGTTTGCGGCACCGCATTGCCCGCCGGCAGGGTGTCCAGTGTGTGTGCCAGGCATTGCTCTGTCCTGCACCCTGCTGGTGCCCATCCGGTCAGGAGCCCCCCGGCCTCTCCCTGGGAGAGCCCAGCTCCACGGGCAGGCCCCGGCCCTCCTGCTCTGCAGTTCAGCACGACCGCCAGCGGCTCCATCCCCTTCCCTATTGATTTTAGGACCTGTCCTCAGTTCCCGTGGGAATGGATGGAGCTCCCTGCATTCCTAGATTAATTTAGAGGGCACACGCAGTCTTGGGATGCTGAGTCTTCCCTTCCCAGAACTCAGCAACAATCCCCATTTATTTAGGCCTCCTTCTATGCCTCTCCGAAAAGTTTTGAATTTTCTCTGTGATTGTCTTGCACATCTTTTGTTAGACTTAGTCAAGAGATGTTTTAAATTTCCTTTTTGAATGGCATCTTTGAAATTTATTCCTAACTCTCTGTTGCTAGTATAAGAAGAGGCATTCGATTTCCTCTGCTGTACCCACAGCCAGCCACACAGATCCCTTCTGGATTCTAAGACCTTGGAATTGGAGACTCTCTCGGGTTTCCTTATGGGCAATTATGGGATTGTGAATGGATGTGTTTTGTTTCTTCCCAATTAGTCCCCTATTTAAACAAATATTTTCCTTGTCTTCTAGCCGTGGCTGAGACACCTGGACAAGGTGACATGGAAGCTGGGAAGCTGACATTCTTGCTTTATTCTTGATTTTAAGGGGAATCTTCTAATATTTCCCTATTAAGGGTGATGTTTGCTCTAGCTTTTTGAATATGGCTTTCTCAAGTGGCAGAACTTCCCTTCTATTCTTAATTGGCCAAGAATTTTTTTTTAATGAATGGTGGTGTGCTTTATCCAATTTCTATTATTTTTTTTACCCTTGGAACTCTATGTGTGAACGTGAATTGCTACATCAGCCTGTTTTCTAATGCAAAATATATATGAATATATATGTGTGTGTGTGTGTATATATATATATATATATACACACATCTATAGGGTGATTTTTGGGGGGAGATTTTTAAATTACTGATTCAATGCCTTTTAAACAAATTGTTGTGTTCAAGTTTTGTGCTTCATCTTGGTTCAATAAGGCAAGCTATTCTTCCAGGAAATGGGGCATTTTGCCTAGCTTTCAAATTTGTTGTCTAAGGTCACTTACTCTTTTACTACAAATCTCATCTCTGTAACATGTGCAGTTAAGTCCTTCTTTTAGTCCCAGTGTTGTTGATTTGCGTAGTCTCTGGTATTTTCTTTGTAGTATGGGGCTTAACTTCAACATCAGAACAATCTCGTGGGCTTTGAAACCAACTCAGGTTCAACAGCAGACACAGACCACGCTCCTGCACCACTTTCATATACTTCTTGTCACCAATGCTGTGTTTGTGCAACGTGAGTCCAAAAGCACAGATTTCTCATTGCATTTTATGCATTTATCTTTTAGATCCTATAGGAAGTGAGAAGTGGAGTTACAAACCAAAACCACGATAGCTCTGTACTTCCAGAGCTTGTTGCTCCATACAGCTTAGCACTGTCAGCTCTGACCTCTCCTTTCATCCTGCAGAGCCCCCTTTAGCATCTCTTGGGGGCTGCCAGTGGTGATGAAGTCCCTCAGCTTCTGTTTATCTTGGAATATCTTAATCCTGCCCTAATTTTTGAAAGACAGTTTTACTGGATATAGAACTCTTTGTTGGCAGTTTTTTGCTTTCAGCACTTTAAATATGTCTTCTCACTGCTTTCTTGCCTCCGTGGTTTCCCACGAGAAAGCAGCACTTAATCATAATGGGGGTGCCTTAAACTGCCACGTTGCTTCTCTCTTGAGGGTTTCAGAATTCCCTATCTTTGGCATTCAATAGTTTGGTTATAAAATGGCATGGTGCAGGGGTCAGGGGTGGGGGAGAATAGGTTGGCTGGAAATGGGCAGGAGGGAACTTTTGGGGTTGATGGAAATATTCTGTATTTTGACTGTGATTGGGTTACACAACTATATAGATATTTGTTAACACTACTGAACTACACACTGAAAATGGATGAACTTTATGTAAATTACATCTCAATAAAACTTACTGAAAGTTAAAAAAACAACAACAACAGCATGGTGGGGGTCTATTTGGGTTTATCCTGTTTGGAGTTCCTTGAGTGTCTTGGATATGTATATTTACATTTCCCATTAAATTTGGGACGTTTTAAGCATTTTTTATTTGAATGTTCTCTCTGGCCCTTTCTCTTTTCTCCTGGGACGCCCAGCATGAGTATACAGTACACTCGATGGTGTCCCACAGGCTCCTCAGGGTCTGTTGACTTCTTTTCATTCTTCTGCTCCTCACCCGGGATGATTTCGATTGTCTTATCTTCGGGTTCACTGATTGCTTCTTCTGCCAGCCTCACTCTGCTGTTGAACCCTCCAGGGAATTTTTGATTTCTGTTACTTGGTCTTCATTTCTGTCTGATTCCTTTTCATAATTTCCATCTCTCTATTGATATTTTCTTTGTGCTCATCTGTCGTTTTCCTGATTTCCTTTAGTTCTTTGTCCATGTTTTCCTCTAGCTCTTTGAGCATATTTAGGGTCATTTTTGAAAAGTCTTGCTCTGGAATGTTCCGGGTCTGGTCTTCCTCATGGACAGCTTCTGAAGCTTTAATCTTGTCCTTTGCCTGGACTATCATTTCCTGTTTCTGTGTATGTCTTGTAATCTTTTGTTGAATCCTGGACATTTTGATACTTTAATGTGTCATTGCTGGGATTTAGACTCAGAGGCATCTGTTCCTTAAGCCTATATCCAGATAGTGTTAGGACAGAGCTTTCCTTAAAGGCCAGGCACGCACACACAGGAAAAGAAGCCCCTTCCCCAGTTTTACACTTTGACCTATGCAGTGCTCCCCGTTGGGGCTCATCATTCGGTGGGTTTGGGGAAGCCAGGCCTGCGTGTAGGGCTGCCCTGGCCCTGTCTGCACATGCTCTTGTCTTGAGCCCTAGGAATTCCCCTGATTACATGGCTACGAATGTCCCCTCTTCCCTAGGAAACAGGCTCCTCAGGGTCCCGGGTGCTGTGCTGAGTGTCCTCAGCCAGCAGGCCCTTGTCCCGGGCAGCACAACAGCCTGGGAGGGTGCCCTGTAGCCTGCTACGCCTTCTACACGCAGGGTGCATTCTGGGAGGTGAGACACACGTGCTCCCAGGATGTCCCCTCCAGAACTGGGACCCGGGATCCACTCTGGGGGCTGGGGAGGGGCCTGGACACCGCGAGTGCCCACCGCTTCTAAGTGGCGCTGTTCCCGACTGCACGCGGGCCCCTTCACTGTGTTCTGGAGAGCTGAGCGAGCTTTTTCTGCCAGTTCTAGCTGGAGGCTCACAGCTCTGGTGGGGCAGAGCCCTGGAGCATTTCATTCTGCCACCTGTGTGCTCTTACATGTGGGTGTAAGGCGTGTGTGTGTGTGTGATGTGGGTGTGTTTATTGGTGTGTGCTGGGGGAACCACATATATGGGGAGTAATGCCTGTGGGGTCGTGTACTGGGTGGGCACATGGCGAGAGCTGTCACTGGTGGGTGTGCGCACGTGGAAATTGTGTGTGTTGGGTGTGTGCATGTCTGGGAATTGTGTCAGTGTGCACACGTGGGAGTCATGTGTGCATAGGTGTGCAAACACAAATGTGGCAGTTGCATGTTGGATATGCAAATGTAGGAGTCTGGCGTGTTGGGTGTGCACGTGTGGGAGCTGTGTGTTGGTATGCACACACGTGTCATGTGTGTTGGTGTTCACACGTGGGGCTCATGGGTTGGCTGTGCACGTGTGTCCTCTGGCCTGGATGTTTTATTGGTCTCGGCACTCTGCGGCACTTGTTCCAGCCTGAGTGGGGCGTGGTGGCCCCGACTCTGACCAGTGGGCAGGGGTGCACACGGCACTCTCCCAGGGGAGTAGCCCCCAGACCCCAGCTCCCTCAGGGACCCTCGGCTCACAGGGCTCTGTGCTGGATCCAACTTTTGCGATTCGTGTTTTCCTGCCTCACCGGGGTTTTCAAATGTGTGGGGTCAGCTTTGCACTGTGTTCTCTTCCACCATGAAACGCTGGTGTCTGCCCTGTTTGCTTTCTCATTTGAAACTGCTTTTCTGCACCCCCTTCCTTCTTGGTGTATCTGGGTTTGCCTCTCCACTGAGCACCTTGGAGGGGAGGCTCTCGGGGCACCCCTGGTGGTTCCACCTCCCGCTGCCCTCTGGGACCCTCCCTGCCCCTCCCTCCTGGGCAAAGCCAAGCCCCACAAAGGTGCCTCAACAGGGGCACCAGGCAGCAGGGGCTTCTGGGGCTCCCCAGGCCCCGGGTGAAGGGGAGTCCTAGGGGCGGAAGGGGCAATCTGGGGAGGATGGCTGCTGGCAGAAGTGGAGGCGCTGCTGAGTCCTTGATGGACATTGGGCACCCCGAGCCGTGGCCCAGGCCCTGGCGGTCCTGCCACCTCCCGAGCGGAATCCCCCACGCCCACCTGCCCCACCCCCTACCGCTCCCGCGGGACCCTCCAATCCACGAACACGAGCCTGGTAAGGGGAGTCTGCATACTTTATTCACAGACCCCGAGGGGCGAGCACAGCAAGGACAGAGACTTGGGGGGTATCCGGGGGGTGCCCGCTGCTGGGTCTGGGAGGGGGCCTCGGCATGGGGTCTGCAAGACGTGGTGGGCATTTCCTGAGCCGAGAGGGGAGGGGAGAGGGTCTCTGCCTCGGGGTCCTCCTCGGCGGCCCCTGCCCCTTTACTTCCAGCGCCCGCCGACTTTGCCTTTGGCTGTGGACCCTGCCTTCTTGCTGCTGCAGAAGGGAAGCAAGGCATGCTTGGGCACCAGAGCGGTGGGGCAGCATGCGCCCCCTGCCCAGCCGGCCCAGCTGCTCTCAGCGCGAGGGTCCCAGGCCTCCCGACGCCGCCTCCCCACACACATTGAACCCTCAACCAAGCAGCGTCCACTTACCTGTCCCTGGGCCTGGCCGGGGGTCCAGGTGGCTTTGTGCCAAGGTGGTTAGTGTGGTTAAGTGGGGGGGGCTGGCACATCAAGCCTGGGCATGCCCCCACCCTCCCTTCCCCACCTAAGGGGTGCCGGGACACAGGCAGCCACGCAGGACCCGAGGGCCCCGACTGCAGAGAGTGCCGGGCGGTTCTGCTCGGCTTGGGAAGGCTGTGTCTGCAGATGCCCTCTGCTTTCCCGCTTGCCCACAGCCTCCTGCCTCTGGCTTGGACCCGGAGTGCGCCACAGCCTCTCGGCCTTGTGGCCCCGAGGGTCTGCCATCCTCAGGATCTGCCCCCGAGAGGCCCTGTGTCCACTCACGGAGCTGAGTGGGAGCTGGGGCCTGGAGAGGGCAGCATGTGGGCCCCAGGTGGCCAACCCTTCCTGGACACTGTGGCCCAGTGGAGGCCGGCACCACTGGAAGCCGACTTAGGAGGGAGCTGCGTCCTGGTGGCGTGCCCTGGTCCCGGCCCTTTGGTGGGGGAGGCTGTGGGCCCAGGGGAAGTGCACCCGTCCATGCTCGGCCTTCCCGGCATGCACGTGCACACATGCGCCGGCCCCTGGGGGCCCGTGCCCACCCCGGCCCTGCACGGAAGAGACCAGGGCACGGAGCCGAGAGGATGCAGGGCCCTGGAGAGGAGGGAGAACACGCCAGGGGACACCTCGTGACCCCCGCAACCCCAAAGAGCCCCCAGGACCGTGGAGCTCCCGCAGGGTAAGAGGCTTAAGGCCAGTCTCGGCGGGCTCCCGGGCCCAAGCCTGTGGGCGGCCAGGCCCCTCCCAGCTCTCCTCGATGCCGCCGCGCTGCGGGCACAGCCTTTAACAGAAGGAGGACGGGTGGCCCGGGAGCCTGTGACTGTGCTGCCTCTGCAGGGGCTGAGCCGGTGCCCAGGCCAGCCTTGGAGCGGGAGGCGCGGGGCCCCCTGCCCGCGACCCCCTGGGATGCCCAGGTGGGGAGGCGCCCCTCGCCCCCTGGTCTCTGTGCGGCTGGGAAGGGGAGGGTTAGTGGGTTACTGCTCCGAGGGCTGGAGCGAGGGGTGCCTACTTACTGCTTCTGGGCCTGGTCAATGCGGCTCCTGAGGTTGGTGATCTGCAAACAACAAGGCGGCTTACCGCGGCCAGGCCTCCTCGGGCGTCTGCTCGCCGGCCCCTGGGCCTCGGGGGCGCGGGGTCCGGGGCCACGACATGCGGCAGCTGCCGAGCTGGCCACTTACCTGCACCTGCACGGCCGTGGGGCGGGGCACGGAGCACTGTGGCCGCGATGCCCCTCCCGGCCAGGGCCGCAGCTCTGGCGCCAGAGCCTGGCTCCCCGGCCCTCCTGCCCGGCCCTCAGCCGCCTGCCCACAGGGGCTAGGCTGGACGGCAGGAGGAGGGGCGGCGTCCCTGGTCCGTGCCCGCGCCGTCAGCGCCCTGCACCCCCCGCGCTTTGCCATGCCAGAGGCTTGCTGTGCACCCACGCCCGGGCGCCGGCCGGGCCTCTGATACTCACAACTTGGCCAGCATCTCCACTCTGGCCCGGACGGTCATGATCTGGGGACCAAGGCGATTACGGGCTGCGCGGGTGGCCCTGCCTCCCGCCAGGGACCCTCATGGGTGGGCTGCGTGTGATGGGGAGGGGCTGCCCCCCACACTGGGCCAGACCCCGGGCGTGAAGTCCCCGCCGGCGCGACTTGCGCGGCACGCCCCGCATGTCCTCCTGAGAACGGCTCCGTCCGTGAAATGGGGAAACCAAGGCCCCCCTGAGTCCCTGCTCTCTCGGCTGCCCCCCTCCCGCTCCCCCCAGAGCCTTCGTGGGCACAGCTGGGGGTGTCTGGGTTTGCACCCAGGACTTGCCACCCTGGGCCCCCGCAGCCCCCGCATGGCTTGGCTTCCCTGGCACGTCCAGCCCCATCTTCTCATGCCCCCTCACAGCCTGCCCTGGGGACCCCGACCTCCCCCGGGGCACAGCGTCTGCGTCGAAGGTGGCTCTTGTTGTGAACCCCCCGCTCCAGGAAACCCCAGAGGGCTGGACCCCAGCCCCCAGGCCCGGCACTGCGGTGGGGCTGTGCGTCGCCCCTCTGCCTGCTCGGAGGTCACGGGGGCCCCCCACCCTGGGAGAGGAGGAAGAGTGAGCCGCCTCAGTCCCCTGGCAGGGAAGCTCGCAGCGCGGCTGCGGGGTGGGGGCAGCCTGCGTGGGTGCCTGCGGGAGTCCCCAGCACAGCGGGGTCCCTGGGGAGACTGAGGCCACCTCTGGTGGGCAGGGGGGCGGCCAGGAGGGCCCGGCCTGGACTCACGTCGTATTTCTGGCGCTTCAGCTTCTCCGCAAACTCGAACTTGTCGATCTCCAGTTGGTGCAGAGTTTCCCAGAGCTCCTTGGCCTTGTCCCTGGGGAGGCAGCAGGGAGAGGGCTGGCCAGAGGGGCGCAGAGAGGGCGGCCGGGCCCCCCACAGCTCTCTGTGGGGCTCAGGGACCTGGCCTGCCACCCGCAGCCCGCGCCTCCCCTCACCTCAGCTTGTCATCGCTGAGGTGGTCGATGTTGAGGGGCTTGCGCCTCTCGGCCAGTATCTTCTTCTTCATCTCTCGGGCGGTCTGCTTCTTGCCCCTCTTCTGGTCAGCCTGGAGCGGGGGCAGGCAAGCAGAGGGGCCTGGTCTCAGGCTGGACACGCTGCGCGGCCCAGACTGGGCTGGAGG
Organism: Tolypeutes matacus; assembly: GCA_026826555.1. Classification (NCBI taxonomy): domain Eukaryota; kingdom Metazoa; phylum Chordata; class Mammalia; order Cingulata; family Chlamyphoridae; genus Tolypeutes; species Tolypeutes matacus. The sequence goes on from JAKSZT010053988.1 coordinate 188,724, forward strand.
CCGGCCGGCAGCTGCGCTGGGCGGCGGCTCACCTTGGCCAGGTAACTGCTGTAGTTGGCGCCCATGGACGACAGCGCTTTCTTCTTCTTCAGGTCGTCCTCGGCTCTCCTCTTGGCGTCTTCCTCCTCCCTCCGGGCCTTCTCCTCCTGTGGAGAGTCAACGGGACCCTCAGGGGCGTGGCCAGGGTGTCAGGCTCCATGCTGGGCTTGGAACTTTCTGGAAGCTACAGGGCCTGGTCAGAGTCTGCGGGGGATTCTGTGGCACAAGGTTGTGGTCGTGGACCAGTGTTGGCGGGAATCCCAGGGGAAGGGGAAGGAAGGTCAGAGGTCCCCGTGTCACCCCGGGCTCGGGGTGCCGGGCCTCACCGCCAGTCTGTTCTGCCGCTCCCTCTCCTTCTCGGCGCGGATCCGCTGCTGTTCGGCTCTCTCCGCACGGCGCTTCTCCTGCGGCCAGAGGAGCAGATCAGCCCAGCTTCCCGGACCTCCCAGGAGCAGCCACCATGCTGAAGACGGGGAAACTGAGGCAGGGATGGTGCCCGCACTCACAATCCTTTCCTTGAGAGCAACCAGCTCCTCTTCCTCCTTCTTCCGGGCTTCAAAGTGGTTGTCGATGAGAGCCTGGAGCTCCATGAGGTCCTTGTTCTGGCGCTTCTTCTGGATGTCCTGGGCAGGAGAGACCCCGCGGTGCCCTCAGGCCTGCCCGCAGCCCGCAGCACCTCCCCTCGCTCCAGGCAGGCTGCTGCAGAAACTGAGAGCCACGAGCGGCCTTGTGCCCTCGCCACATCTGCACAGCTGCTGCCCACCCCGGGGTCCGGGGCTGCCCGATCCTGGGCCACATATAAGAACGGTGCCCCTCCTGTGGGTTAGCCCAGGCTCGGCCCGGCCGTGAGGCCATCAGTGCCCCTGGGATGGACTGGCTCCAACTCGGCCCCGTCATCAATGCTGCCCCACATGAGCTGGCAGAGAGCAGACCAGCTGGTGAACTGATTTATGGATAGACAGATGGACAGACAGATAAGTAGATGGATAGTTGGGTGAATGGAAGGATGGATAGAGAATGAATGGAGACATGGTAAGAGGAATGGGTGGATGGATGGAAGGATGTGGGGGTTGGGAGTGAAGGATGGATAGGTAGGTGGGTTTGTGGGTGGGTGGATGGAGGATGAGTGGAGAGATGGATAGATGCATGGATGATGGATGATGAATGGATGGGTGGATATGGATGGTGGATGCATGCATGGATGCATTGATGGGTGGGTGAGTGGATGGGTAGATGGATGCTTGGGTAGATGGAAGGATGGATGGATGGGCACCCGTGCATGCATGGATGGGTGGATGAGTGGATGGATGGATGGATACATGTATGATGGATGATTGGGTGGATGGATGGATGGATGGATGGATGGATGAAAGGATGGAAGGGCAGGAGGGAAGAGAGATGTCTGTTCTTGGAGGGGTTTCTTATGGTCCAGGAATGAATGAAGGTGTTAGCGCCTGGATGCGGGAAGCCCAGCTCTGGCTGCCTGGGAAGGGATAGCCTGGTCTGGAGGCTGAGGGGTTGAGTGAGGGAGGGTGTGCAGACCTGGGTCCCACAAACTTACATCGAAGTCGACCTTCTCCCCTTCCGGGATCTTAGGAGCAGTGAGTCTGGAGGACAGAGAAAGGCTTATGAGCAGGGATGGCTGGAGACCCCGCCAGCAGGCTTGGCCTGACCCAAGCTGACCCCAGCCCCAGGCTGGCCCTCATGCCCTCGCACCTGGCTGCAGGCCCTTTGCCTAACGAGACAGCTGCCTGCACTTTGTTCTTACCAGATTTATCATCCACTGGCCTGAGAGTGGCTTGACCCCTTGGAGAATGTTCCAACCTTTCAGTGTGCTTTTCTGTTTTACCCACTTCTGAACATTTCAAGGTTGCTTTAGCCCATCTATCCAAGGAAGGGCACCCTCGGTTTCTTTCTCAAACAAACAGACAAGCGAACGGCCAGTCAGATCAGAGGACAGGAGGCCCTCGGGGGCGCTGGGGGGCTTCTCTGGCCAGGAAGGGCTGCTGGCAGCCCTTGGCATCTCCCTGACACCTCTTTCATCTTTTTTTCTGGGGACCCCAAGGAAAGAGGAGAAGGGGGGCCGGAAAGACGGCACTTTGAAGAGTCAGTGAGCTCTGCATTGGGCTTGCTCCCCACTGCCAGACATTCCAGAGGGATGAAAGAGTTAAAACAATCACCACCACTTTTTAAAAACCAGCCATAGAGGAAAGTGTAACTGAATATTGATCAAGCTGCTGGAGTGGGAAAGGATTTGCTAAGCTCAGAAGCTTCAGCAGAAGGTCCCACCAAGGGAAAGGGGCCAGATGACTGTGTGCAAATGAAAAACTTATGTATGTGAAAAAAAGGCAAAATCCGAAAGGCAAAAAAAAAAAAAAAGGCCAGGCTAGAAAAATATTCTCAGCAAATGTGGAGAAGACTTGATATCCTTATGTAAACCGACAGTTAAGGAAAGCAGAGCCGCCTCGGCGATAGATAAATGAGCAAAGGCATAAACTACCAGTTCTCAGAGAAGGACTCCCAGTAGAGACTCAGGGGAAGCTTCACCCTCCTGGTAATCAGAGGAATGCAGATGAAAACATCCCCCGAGGTGCCGTTTCCCATCCATCACGGGCTGCGATTTGAAAGCACGCGTTCCTGTCCTTGGGTGAAGAGGCACAGATGTGCTTACGGGCGCGGAGGAGAGGCTTTGGCAGGGCCCTCGCGGAAAGCAATTTGGCAATGGCTGTCAAAAGCCTTAGGAACGTTCCTACTCTTTGACCCAGTAATTCCAGTTCTGGGAACGTGGCCTAGGGAAATAACCCTAAAGACGGAAAATGCTTTCCACCCAGCGTTATTTATGATAGTAAAATGCTGGGGAAAGTCTTTAATGTCCCACAATGGGGGGATGGTTAGGAAAATTATGGTTTGTCCAACATTGGAATATTATGTGGCCATTCAAAATATTTAAGGAGACTATGTAAAAACATGGAAAAATACTTATGGAGAGTGCTAAGTTTTAAAAAAGCACAACTCACGGCTGTGTGGAGACTATGCCGTTTCAAACACAGGACAGCGCTTGGGCTTTTTCTACAAACCATGCATATGGAAAAAGAGTGGAAAGAAATAAAGTTCTGTTGTTTTTTTTCAAAAAATGTCCTTCCACTCTTTTCCACGGTCTAGCCGGGTGGGTGGGAGAATCAGAGGTGATTTTCTCTTCATTAGACTTTTAAGTATTTTCCAAGTTTCCTTTAATGAGGTGCTGTATTTTCATAAGAATGCACAAACAGCTTTATTTAAAAGCTAGAAAATATCTTGTGATCCTGACTTGCTTGATTTTAAATTGCTGAAAACTAAAGTGCAAATGATGGAAACAGGCTAAGGAGACCCTGCACCAATTTTTGTTTGTCTTTTCAGAGCCCCCGATATCTCACCAAGGGGGGAGCAAAACCTGGGCGTGTGTGGATTTGCTCTAAAATTCCATATCTTGCAGAGCAAAAAGCTGGCAAGAGGACTCAAAGGGATAAAGGGGAGAATCGTGCAGAGCTGGGGGCTTGGAAGTCCCAACAGCGGAATTAAAAGCAATCCCTCAAAGGCCCCCAAGGGAGCCAAGCAGGGGAAAGACCCTCCAGAAAAGGATCAGAGGGGCTCAGTGAGTCCAGCCATGTGCATTTCAGGGCTCAGGGTATATTGGTGTGGGTTCTGGCTTGAAGACCCCGCCCCAGCCTGATTTCCTGTCTGTTTTCACTTCAAGGGCCCAGGAGGCCCAGGGGGCCCAGTGAGGGCCAGAGAGGGGGAGAGGGGGGGAGAGGGGGGAGAGGGAGAGCATGGTTGTCATGCACTCTGCCGCCTTCTCCCCCAGCACCCTGCTTCCTTCTCCCCCAGCACCCCGCTTCCTTCTCCCCCTTTCTCTGACCCCCTCCTTCCTAAGCCCATAGACCACCCAGGGCGGAAGCACACACTGGCTGGACCCCAGCGCCCATTTCTGCCGCCCCTGGGGGCGAAGAACGAGGTCGAGCCTGACCCCAGCGTGCAGGGCAGGCACCGCGTGCCCCAGATGGCCCGTTCCCATCCTGCCCACCATTTTGAACACAGTCCCTGACCTGTCCACCAGGGCCAACACCCCCTTCCCATGCCCTGTCCTTTGGCACTGCTCTTTCCAGGACCCTCTGCCCATGTCAGGCTTTTTGTCCAAGCACAGGCCCCAGGTCCTGCCCCCAGCCCCTGCCCAGCTCCCCAGCCGCCCCCCTGACTCACTTGGGCCTTGGCTTCTCTTCTGGTCACCATGGTGCCAGCATGGGAAGGGGTGAGAGAGAAAGACCAGGTGAGATGGGGCTGCCTGGTGGGTCACTGACCCCCGCCTCGACCCACCAGGAGTGGCAGGGCCTTCTGCCAACTGCAGGTGTGAGAAAGGCTCTGTGGGGTCCCAGGGGAAGTGCTTGGGGGAGGAGGGTGGCGAGAACCAGGACACCCAGGAGAAGGGGGCAGAGTGGGAGAGGAAAGGAAGTAGCAAGAAGTGGGACGGAGATGTGGAGCCTCAGCGGCCAGGGCAGGGAGAGGGAGGACCGAGGAGAACTGAGGGCCAAGGAAGGGGGTCTGAAAAGGGGCAAGAAGACTGGAGAAGAGGAGGGGGCCAGGGCTTCTCCTGCCCAGGCCCACCCTGTGCCGAGCAGACGCTGGGGCTCAGCCTCTCGTGCCTGCGAGGCCCCCGCAGCCTGTGGCCGTGCAAAGCAGGCCAGAGAGGACAGACAGACAGACAGCCGGAGCAGGCTGGAGGGCCAGGGAGACAGGCAGGGACAGGCAGGTGGAGGAGGGGGGCGGGAGGCGGGCGAGACGGAGCCAGCCAGAGGTGGGTCTGGGGTGGGGCACCGGGGGCAGCGGGCTGGCGTGGGGCAAGCTGGCCCTTACCTTCCTCCAGCTCCTCCTGCTCGGCCTCTTCACGGGCGCAAGCGGACATGCAAGAGAAAGGCCAGGGCGAAGGCAGGGGCATGTCGGGGCGAGCGGGCGCAGCGGTCAGCGGGGTGCGGGCCCACCCGGGCCCCCCTTTCCCCTGCGTGTGTGCAGGAAGTGGGGTGTGGGGGGCGCTGTGAGACCAGAGGGCCCAGGGAAGGCCTGGTGGGGGGCCTGCGGGAGGGGGCTCCGGCCTCTTCCAGGCCTTTCTCTGGGAAAGCAGAGACCCTCCCCGGCACCGGCCCCCAGAGCGGAGTCCGAGCCCAGAGCGTTGGCGCAGGGCTGGGCTAACGGAGCCTCTCGGTTCCCTGAGCTGTGGAGCCCCTGACCTGGTTCACACCTAATGAGCCAGAAGGCAGACCCTGGGCTGAGCCAGACCTTGGGGGGCTCCGGCTGCAGCCCACCCCCTCCCACATCACCACGGCTCGCGGCTCAGGCGGTTGCAGGACCCCTCCTCCACGCCCGCCAACAGCCCCCTCCAGGCAGATTTTCCAGGTGGGGCTGACGTCACTCTCTCCCAACACCTTGCGGGGAGGGGGCTGCGAGCACGGAGACCTGAGCGAGGGGAGGGGGCGCTTCGGGGGCTGGAGGCTGGCGGAGGGGCCCAGGAGGAACTGTTCGGTCAAGAAAATAAATGAGCTGCTCAGCAGGACGTGTCCTTATTTATGAGCTCTGCTGGAAGCAGCACCTGGCTCAGGGTCCCCCGGGGGGGAGTGCGGGGGGCCTGGGGCTGGGGGCCAGGCGGGGGAGGGGTGCGAGCGCGGAGGACAGGCGCCATGCGGCCACAGGCCAAGCGGCCCTCCCGTCCCCAGGGCTGCCCGAGCCGGCCCCTCCTGTCTCCCTTGGCTCCAGGATGGCCTGGCCGCCCCCAGCGGCCCGTGTCCCCACATCCTCCACTTGCCCGTCCACCGTCCCACCCTCGGGGCGAAGCCCGCTCTTGGCTGGCGCAAGGCTCCCTTTTACACACGGCATGTCTGTGTAAGAGCTGTTGCGCAGGGGCCCAAGGCCCAGCGGGGACCCCTGGAGCTCTCCCGAGGCACCGTACAAATGGGGGAGACTGAGAGGAGCTCCCCAACTCGGGCCCCAAGCCCTTGAGCCTGCAGCTCCCTCCCCTTCACCCAGCAGTGCAGCTGGCCCTAGAGGGGTGAAGGCCCATGCCAGGCGAGTCTGCTCAGGTCCAGCACCGGTGGGATGCCGGGAGGCGACTGACTGCTCCCTGGCACACGCAGCCCCCAGCGGTTCCGGGTTTCTGCTGTCCCACCTTGGGCTCAGTCCCTCTTTCTGCTTCACCCCACTTGCCCCTCCACCCTGCCTCAGCCTTGCCCCTCCTTATTTTCCCTCTCTGGCTCACCATCTGGGGCAGGGCGAAGGCCGCCTGCCCTGCCTATCCTTCTGTTCTTCCCCACCTTGCCCTGGTGGACAATGAGGGTCCTAGTGGACCCCAGCACCATCCTTCCAGAGCCTACATTCCTCCCAGAGACCCTACATTCCTTGAAACTGGGCCCCACACGTCCTCTTGCTGGTGATCCAGGAAGTGCTCCCCAGGTGGAAGCCTGCACCCCATCGTCCAGCCCTGTTGAGCCACACTCCAGGCCTAGCTAGTCCACCCCCTATGCCCTGCCCCCAGGCCAGAACTGGCTGGGCATGGTCAATGGTCATGGTGGGGGGGCAGTGAGGGAAAAAAGGAGAGTGTGGGGGCCTTGGGGGCTCGAGTGCATCCCAGAGCCCACTAACATACCTTCTTGAACTTCCTCTGCAGGCAGCGTCGTGGGGAAGGCGTGGGGAGAGAGAGGGAGGGAGGGAGAAGGCTGTGAGACGCGGAGGTCAGAGTCGGGGAGGGAGTGGTGGGGGCCGCGGGGGCCCCGGGCCAAACCACAAGCGTGAGTGGGTTGTGCAGCCCCCTTTTTCCTTCGCTCGGGCCCACACGGCACACACGTGCAGACGCCCACATAGCTGAAGTCATGTCACATACCTGGTGCATGGACTTCATGGGGGAAGGAGGGCCCCGAACATGAGACAAGGCCGTGGGTCAGAGGTCAGAGGAGAGAGGGTCCGAGGTTAGTGGAGGCAGCCTGGCCACGCAGGAGGGTCACTGGCCGAGGCCGAAGGGCGGGGAGCATGTGGGAGCGGATGGGATGCAGTCCCCCCAAACCTGTCTCCCCAATCCTGCCACACACTCAGCATCTTAAAGCGGGTAGGGGGCATGGAGACCCGAGTCTATGCTCCTCCCCTCCCTACCTCACAGGGGGGAAACTGAGGCTCACGGGGGCCTTTATTTGGAAGCCACTCCCCTCTGCTCTGGCCTCGGGGTCCCTCGGAGTGGTCTGGGGTGGGGACCATCCTTTCCTCTTGCCCCCCATTACCATCTGTCTTCAGGCTCCCCCCAGGAAGTACTCCCTGCCACCAGGGGCACCAGGTTGGGGCTTGTGGGCTGGGGGGCCACCCTCCCACCCTCTCCTGCCCAGGTCAGGGCCTAGAGCCCAGGGAGGGAGGGGCACAAAGGAGGTGCACGGAGGTAGGTCTGGGGAGCCCCTCCACTTCTTGCCCCCCGGGGAGCTGGGTGCCTGCTCCCTTCTGCCTCCCCTTGGCTTCCCAGGGCGCTAACCGGCCCCCAGCTGTGCGGCCCACCCTCCCAGCCTGTCCCCCTGCCCTGGCCCAGCTCATTCTGGGCCCAGACCCCAAGGAGGGACCACACTGGGGTGGGGAAGGGACCCAGAGTGGCCCAGCTGCCTGTGGGTGCTGACAAAGGGGTGCAGCCAGAGGAGGCTGAGCTGGCCTGTGGGGCAGACGGTCCCTCCTGCCCTCCAACCCCTGCCAGGGCCCCGGGCTCTCCCCAGATCGGCCCTGGGGTCCTGAGCTGCTCTCAGTTTCCCTGTCCTGGGCCGGGGGCTGGTCTCAGGACAGAAGGGCCACATCCCACCCCCTGGTGGCATCTCTGGACTCCGCCCCCCACCTCGACAGTGGGGTTTCCAGAGAGGGCTTGGGTGGGGATGTGCGGCCCCCTGCCCCTCTGGTCAAGTGGCCGTGGTTAGTGAGTTATTTTAGGGCCACATGTGGGGGCCCCCGGCCGGCTGGGTGCCTTGCTTTTGCCCACCCTCTCCTCGTCCCCTACTCGGGCCCAGCCAGCCTGGGCCCACATGGGGACCAGAGGTCCTGAATTCTCAGAGACTTCTGCAGGTGGAGGGGCGGGGGGCAGCGGGGCAGCAGGAAGGGCGAGGGGAGGTTAGACGGAGCTCACTGCATGCCCTTAGTGGGGCAGGGTCCAGCAGAGGGTCGCTGTGAGGATGAAGGTCGGGGCAGAAAGTTCCAGCGGGAGGGCATGGGCCGGGGTCCTGGACCCCACTTACCTTCATCTTGGGCCTCTTCTGAGGTGGGAACAGCACGGGGTCGGCAGGGGGGAGAGAGGGGACACGGGCAGCGGTTAGGGGCAGGCGCGGCCTGCCGAGCTCAGCCCTGCACCACCTGGCAGTGGGCGTGCCCAGGCGGGGGCTCCACTGCAGCCTGGCCACCCGTGGCCGAGATGAGCAGGCAGGGGTCCTGGGCTCCGGTGGGGGCTCCAGGCAGAAGCTGGCCCCCCTCATCGCGGAGCCTCACGAGGCCTTCCTTGGAGGGGGGGGGCCTGAGGCCAGAGTGGACCCTGAGGGTCTGGGGGAGAGGGGCCCAGCTGAGTCCAGTGGGCGATGGAAGGAGGAGCCATGCAGAGGTTCCGGAAGGACCCAGGCCACAGTGTCCACCCAGGCCCCCGTGGGCACTGTGAAGGATGCTGCAGGGCTCGTGCTGGACCCCTCCTGGCTCCCCCGAAGGGCACACACCTGCCCCAGGAAAGCGCCCATGGGCCCCTGCCCAGATGCTCTTTCCACTTTTTGTCAGAAAAGGAAATGCTTTGTTCACTTTGTTAGGGTAGCCACGTGTTTCCAAACTGTTTTCAAAACACAGCACCCGGCTCTCCCCACGGGGACAGGCTGCCCAGTAAGGCTGCGTGGAGGCGCCCGAGGCTGAGCAGGTGCCAGGGTTTTCCGAGCCTGAGAAGGGCCCTTCCCCAGGTTCCCAGGGCCTGGCACGATGCCCCAGTCCACCCACACCTGCCTGGGCATGAGGCATGGCCCCCTGACCCCTGGCAGGGAGAAGAGGGAGAAGAGGGAGAGAGGAAGGGAGGGAGGGAGGGAGGCAGAGGAGGTAGGGGAGAGAGAGAGCAGGAGAGAGAGGGAAAGGGAGAGGCAGAGAGATGCAGGGGGGTGGTCCAGGGGTCCCTGTGGCTCATGGTTCCCTGTGGTCTGTGGGTCCCTGTGGCTTCTGGGTTCCTGTAGCTCATGGGTCCCTATGGCTCATGGGTTCCTGTGGTCTGTGGGTCCCTGTGGCATGTGGATCCCTGTGGTCTGTGGGTCCCTGTGGCTCATGGGTTCCTGTGGTCTGTG
>JAKSZT010053988.1:211586-231273 GCA_026826555.1 Tolypeutes matacus
TATCCACTCTTCCATTTCACATTTATTCATTTCACAAGGATTTACTGAGGGCAATGGAGGAAATAGTAGACTGAAGTGGACATGTCCCCATCTTCCTAGAGCTGCCCCGTGACTGCCTCTCTCAGGGATTTGCTCTTGGTCATGAGCCTGGGAGAGAGAAGGGAGCAGGCTCTGGGGTTGGCCTACCTTGGCGGTGGGGCTCAGGGGAGGTGGGCTCTGCTCAGCAGCCCCCTCCAAGTCCAAGGGGCTGGGGGTCTTGGGCTGCTGACATTTCTGGTGCTAGGGAAAGAACACCCAAAGCTGTGGGACCTGGGTGATCACCCCTGGCTCCCCTCCCACCCCACCCCAGAACCTGTTGGAGCAAAACCCTTGTCCCTCCCAGGGCCTCGGGTTCTTTCCAGCCCTAACACGCTCCAGTCCTGGAATTCTCTGCTGAGGAAACTGACAAGGCCAGGGCAGGCTCACAGTTGTGGATTGTGGAGAGCAAACTTGCCCAGAGGGTCCCCAAGACTCACCCCCCTCTGAGAGTATAGGGTAAGAAGGGGCTGCAGCACCTAAGGGTGTGGGGCAGCTCACTCTGGGCCAGCCCCTCCAGGTACACTGAGCGGTGCCAACAGCAGAGGGGCCCAGCCCGGGGCTGAGGGCTCACCTCCGCATCAGCCTCCTCCGCCTCTGCTGGTCCCTGCTGGCCCTGGGTGGTCTCCTCTGGCCCCAGACCTTCCTGGGGCTCTGGGCCTGGGCTCAGACGCAGCTCATCCAGGCAGACCTCGGCTTGGCCCAGCCCCTCCCTGTCCTCGAGTTCAAGGACAAGCTGGTGTGTCCTGTGGGGAGGGAGAGGGACGCAGAGCCGCGAGGGCCATTTGATTACTTGGTTGGAGTCCCGTGCCATTTCTAAGCCTCAGTTTCCCCATCCGGGCTCCCTGAGGGCTGAGGAATTCAGAGACCCCAGCTGCTCGGGTGAAGTAGGCCAAGGGTCCCAGAGCCAGCTCCCTCCCCTTGGCCTCTGCTTTTCTTCGGGGCCTTTCAGAGCCCGAAGGGAGCACCCAGAGTGGACACCTGCCCTTTAGCCCTGCTGGCCAGGGCACTCCCAGCCTCAGGGCACCCTCCCTCCCAGCCTTCTCATCCATATCTGCCCTGTCGGTCCAGGCTGGCCGGTCCCCCGGGGCTCCTGCTACCCTCACTGAGGGCCTTAGGAGGGAGAGGCAGAGTCTGGGGGTGATTTGGGGGTTAAGTTAGCTGCAGCACAAGGCTAGGGCAGGGGGTCACGGCTGGGACCGCACCGCCCAGGGAGAGGGGCTGGCTGTGCCGGCCGTGGGGAGGGGAGGCCATCCAGCTGGCGCCGGGTGTGGCTCTCCATTTGAGCGGGACCGAACCTGGAGAAGAGACGGGAAATTCTCGCATTTTCCATGATTTCAGGCCCCTTGGTGTATGCGCCAGCCAAGACTGAGACCCACCCACCCAAGGTGGGCTGGGGTCTGAGCCAGGGGCAGCCACACAGAGGGGCCATTCAGGAGCAGGCAGGTGCTGGGGAGAGGGGTGGAGGGCTGCCAGCCGCCAGCCCGCGCCGAGGGCTCCACCGAAGAGTCAAAGTGCCCCCTGCTGTCGGGAGACGGCTCATCCGCTGCTGGGGCCAGCTGGTGGGTTGGGGAGGAGGTAGCCAGACCCCAGGGCCTGTGAACCGGCCCGCTCTGCTGATCCCAGCCCCTCTCAGAAATGTCTTGTGCAGGCAGTGGGGAAACTGAGGAACCTGGTTTTTGGGTGGAAGAGGGGGGATCGGGCAACAGAAGGGGTCTTAGCTGGAGCTCGCTGCAGCCCAGGGGGTGGGGGCTGCCCAGAGAGGGGAGAGCTGCCACGGCCATGGCCTCAGACCCCATCAGGGAAGCTTGGCCACCCCGAGGACAGGGTTGGGGCCCCACACTGGCCTGGCAGGTGGTGGCCTTGGTATGGCCAGGGGGGTCTACGAGTTGGGGCGGGGGGAGGTGAGGGTCCGGAGCAGCTCCCTCGTCCCCAGGCCCCAGGGACACCTCGGCCCCCGCCAGCCCTGGTTCAGACAGGCACGCACGTCCACACATCTGGAAAGTGTGTCCCTCACGCGGGCGGGCTCCAGGCCCACATCTGGAAATACCTGCAGCCCCTCCGTGGGAACGGGGATCAGCCAGGCTCGAGGGAGGAAGGGGGCGGGGGGCGCCAGAGCCTGCATGACGTCAGGGGCTGCAGATGTGCGCTGATGTGGCAACACCCTGGCCGGCTCGGCCCGCAGCTGGGCTGGATGGGGCCCAGGGGCCTCAGGGGGCCCAGGAATGAGGTTTCTTCCCCGCCCCTCCCCGCAGCCCCCTGGCCGCCCAGCCGTCTCGCTCTCTTCCTCCCTTCACTCTCTGCCTGCCTCATGGCCACAGAGGCATTTTGGGGGGCTGGTTGGGGAGGGGGAGTGGAAGGAGCACAACCAGGGGCGTTGGTGGGGGGCTTGGAGAGGCCTGGCCCACCTCACTTGCCTGGCTTCCTCCTCCTGTTCTTCTGGGCTCTCTCCCCGAGGGGCCTCCCCACCGTCCAAGTCGCCCCCAGACCTCCAGTGTGGCTGCCGCTGCTCAGCCTTCTGGGACCAGTCGCCGAATCCCTCATCCTCGTCCACTTCAGGGGCCTCGGGAGCCTTCAGGCTGAGGCTGAAAGAGCAGCAGGGCTTTTAGGGCCGGACAAGCCATGGCGGGCAGGGAGGGGGACATGCAGGCCCACACCCAGCCTGGGTTCCAAGTGTGGGAGAGTCCTCTCTGCAACCAAGAACCAAACCCCATGGCTAAAACTGTCTCCCCATGGGTCTGACTGGTGTACCCCGAGGCAGGGCTGTGTCTCCGCCATTAGTCTGGTGTACCCCGAGGCAGGGCTGTGTCTCCCCCATCAGTCTAGGGCACACTGAGGGGAGGGCTGTGCCCCCATCATCAGCCTGGGGCTCCCCCAGAGCCCCTCCTGGGTGGGCTTCGCTGTGACCTGCCCAGGAGGTTGCCTGGGCCTGGGGCTCCTTGCCCCAGGCCCTGGTCCTGCCACCGGCCTCTGCCTAGGAAGACCCTGGGGCCGGCCGGAGGTCTGTGACCGCTGCAGGACCCCACCCCGCCCCAAGCTGCTGACTCGGAGAAAATGGAACCAAAGCAGGGCCGGGAGGGAGGGAGGGGAGTAGCACTGGAAAAACAGCCCAGCCCGGCCGCCGCCGCCGCCGCCAGGGCCCCGGAGGAAACGAGCGGGCCAGTGGCCCACGACGCGGGCCCCTCCCGCCATGAGTCACCGGCAGCGGGCGCTGGGGCGGGGGGCTCTGGGGCCAGGACCACGCAGCTGGGGTCAGACTCGGTCCAAGCCCAGGCTGGGGCCACACAGGGGCGGCCAGCAGCCTGATTCAGAGCCCGAGGACACTGGCCAAAGGTGGCGACCACGTGTCTGTAGACCCCGGGCTGCCCACTGCGGCCCTGCTGTTGGGTGGGAGCTGTCCTCGGGCTCAACCTGCACTAGGACCCCCGGCCTGGGGTGTGACCTCCAGCATCCTGCTCTGCCCAGGCCCTGGGCGGCCTGGACGCGGGGCCCGCGGGGCGGCTTACAGCCTCTCCTGCTCCGGGGCCTGGCTGCCGTCGTCGCCCTCGCCCTGCGCACACAGCTGCTTGTCCCGCTCCCGCCGGCGCCGTTCCCGTGCTGCCTCCTCCTCGTCCTCCACGCTCCACTGAGCGGTCAGCCTGGGGGGACCAGAGAGAGCTGTCACACGACTGCAGAGAGGGGCTGCCCCATGCCCCAGCCTGGGGGTCCCCACTGTGAGGTCCGACTCAGGCCAGGCCCTGTCTCTCCAGGCCTCAGTTTACCTATCTTTAAGAGAGAGAGTGTGAGCTTATGTGGCTCTGGGAGTTTCCAGGACGTGGGGGACTTCACGTGAGGGTCCATGGGCCGCCCACAGGCTGTGCAGGGCTCCTGGCCCCACTCTGGACCGGCCTGCCCCGATCGAGCTGTCCAGCGGCCCTGCCGTCCAGTCTGAGTGTGACCCTGCAGCCAGGGGGTCCCGTGGTTTTGGCTCACCCCCCACTACCCCCACTTCGATCTCAGAGCCCCCCGAGGAGCCTCTGTTTCAAAGACAGGGAAACTGAGGCCCGTTGCGGCACCCTGGACGGTCCAGGGATGCAGGGCAGGTGGCCCAGAGACAGGCGCAGGGTCTGCAGGGACAGAGGGTCCCAAGCCGGCCACATCAGATCACGGCCACCAGGGCCCAGCGTCCTCCGCGGCCTCGGCCGTCACCGCCAGACCTCTCTGCAGCAGCGCCGGCTGCCCGAGAGGGGTTCCGGCACCTCGGTGCTTCCTGGGGGCTCCCCACCAGAACCCCGAGAGAAGCCCGGGCCAGGGTCTCCTTGCCGGGCTGCACGTCTGCCTGCGAGTGTCCGCTGCGTGACCCCGGGTGGGCCCCCACCACTCGGCCTTGACGGTCTCTGGCAGCGCCAGCAGCGAGTGATCTAATCTCCCTCCCAGGCCTCCCCTAAGCCTCTCCGACGAAAGCCAGGCCCCTCCACAGGCCCAGATTCAAGGCCCGCTCCCCCCGCCACGGCCACAGGGGACTCCAGCCACGCAAACCCGCCCCTGCTCGGCCTCTGCACCTCCGAGCCCGCGGCGCCGGGGCCTCCCCGTTAGCGACCCCCCCCCCACCGCCCCGAGGAAGCCGCTTAATTCCCCGCACCTGGCCGCCATCAGCTCGGCAGATGACGCTTCCTGCTCCAGGCCCGCGGGAGGGGGTGGGGCGGGGTCCTGGGCTGTCGGCCGGGGTCTGGGCACACCGGGGGCCCCTGCAGGCCGAGGGCTGAGCCGGGGGTGCAGGCCGCTGTGCGGGCCCCTGTCCCAACACATGCCCACGACGCCTGTGTGCACATGGGGGCCGGGGGGCAGCGGTGCATGGGTGTGTGCGTGCGTGTGTGCGTGCACGTTTGGGCCCAAGGGCGTGTGAGTGAGAGTGTGTGTGTGTTGGGGTGTTAGTGTGAGTGTATGTGTACGTGTGTGGGTGCCTGCGGGGTCCCTGGAGACACTCTACGTGCGCGTCTTGCATAGGTGTGAGCTGGGGGTTCCGTTCCTGTCTGCGGGTGTGAAGAGGCCCCAGGCGTAGCGGTTTGGGCCAGTGGACGCGCAGTGGGCTGGGAGGGGGTCTCGGCACACGTGTGCCGGGGCTGAGCCCTGGGTGTGGTTCCCACGCTCGCTGGAGCTGGGGAGGCTGCGGGCCTGGGGGGCCACCGGGGCCCACGCACACGCACCACGCGTGCCACGCCAGGGCTCAGGCGCCCGGCCCCGACATGCTTGGTGCCCGAGCAAGCGCGTGTGCGGCTGGGCCTGGGAGCAGGGGGTGGGCGGTGGGAAGTGCCCGTCCTCGTGGAGCCCCTCCAGAGCTCCCCGCCCGCAGCCCCTGGGCCCTCCTGGGCAGGGGTCTCCCCAGGGCCCCCTCCCGCCTGCCCCCTCCCATGACCTCAGGCCCCGCTACTCCACAGCTGCGCTCCGTTCTGGCCGGCGCCCCGAGCCCTTGGCCCCGCGGAGCTGTCAGGCTCTGGCCGGCAGGCCTGGCGGGGGCCGCGTGCAGCTGCCTGGGATTTGGTGTTCCTGCGCAATTAGCTCATTTCCTGTGTCTGTCCCGGCCCTGCCGGGGGCCGAGCCCCCACCTCAGGGCAGCCCACGCGCGTTCCCGGAAGCCTGCGCTGAAGGGCCGCCACCCCCCACCCCGGACTCTGGGCCCCAGGCCCCTCGTCTCCTTCCTCCTCACCCCCAGACCCGCCAGGGGCACACGGGAGAGCCGGGGGTCCATTGCTCACCCGGCCTGGCCCTCCCAGCTGCCCCGGCCCCCTCCTCATGGTGCGTGCAGCCACCCCACCTGGCGCTTCCCCCTCCCCAAAGGGCAGGGCACGGCCTGGCTTGCTCTGTGTCGTGGCGGGAACTGGGGGGGCTTCTCCGGGGTCTGGGGGCCAAGGCTGGGAACCAGGGCAGGAGCAGGGGGCACGGTACCCTGGGCACCTCCAAGGCCTCCCCCGGGGCCAGAGCGCAGGCGCAAAGGCAGGCCCCGAGAGCGGCCAGCACCCCACAGGCCCACTCCCCACAGCTCAAAGGCACCTCGCCGGCCCCCACAGGGGTCTCAAACAGGGTCCTGGCCCTCGGCAGCCCAGGGAGGGCCTGCGGGCGGGGCGCTGCCCAGGGCGCGGGCCCCGCTGTCAGTCATGCGGAGGGAGGCAGCCGGGCCGCGCTGGGAGGGGAGGGCGCAGAGACGCCGCGAGCAAGCAGGTGGGTGGTGGGTGGTGGGTAGTGGGTGGGGCGGGCAGGTGCACGCGTCCCCCGCCCCGGGCCAAGGTGGGAGCGGAGCTGCGGCTGCTGGGAAGCCCCCTCCCTCAGCTCCTGGCACTGGCCCAGCCCCTTCCCTCCTCTCCCACGGCCCCTCCGCCCTCCCACCCAGGCCTCGAGTGCCTGGGGGCACGGAGCGGGTGGGAGGCAGAGCCGCAGGCCCGGGGGTGTGTGGGACGAACCCAGGCAACTCGTAGGGAAGGCCCTGGCCCCTGCCCCAAACCCACCTGCCTGGAACAGGGGTGCTGGCCTTGAACTTGGGGCTCAACTGGGGGCAAGCTGGGCTCAGTGGGCAGAAACGTGCAGGGCTTGAAAGCCCTGAGGTGGGGAGAGGCCCCTGGTCCGGGCCACAGGGGCTGTGCATCCCCTTGGCGGCTGGGGTCCTGCCCTCGAAGGGCTGGGGGCAGCCGTGGGAGGCTCACTCTGATGAGATGGGCGGGAGCCTTGGAGCCGGCCAGGGGAGGGGGCAGCGACCCGGCATGAGAGAGGGGCCAGGGCACAGGCTGGCATCGGGGGCCGGTTTAGAAGGGAGAGCGCTGGGCCGGGGCCGTGGGAAGCTCAGGGAAGGACAAGGAGCCTCCAGCAGTTCCCAGAGGGACAATCCTGGGTCCCAGGAGGGGCAGGTTTGGGGGACAAAGTGAGCTCAGCTTGTGAACTCAGAGGGAGGGGTGTGTGGGGACACCCCTGAGGGGGTCAGCAGGGAGGGGGCCCAGCAGCAGAGGCCCCTGCCGTGTCCTGGGAATCAACCACTGAGGGACCCCGAGGCGAGGGGTCGGGCTGTGAGGGAGCCGCTGCAGGGGTCAGGGGTCGGGTGGCCTGAGAGCAGGGTGTAGTCACAGCCAGAGAGGAGCTGAGGGTGAGATTGCAGGGGAGGTCAAGGTCAGGACCCCATCCCCTTCCAACCGCAGGGGCGAGGCCCCTGCCTCCTCTGCAGTGTGGGGGCTTGTCCCACCCTTCTCCTGCCCCTGCTCCCCCTCCAGAGTGCCTTAGGGACAGGGTTCCCGGGCACGGTGAGCGTCCAGCTGCAGAGAGCGCAGGGGCCAGCGGCCGGAGCGCCAGCCCTACTACTTGGGTTCACGTCCCACCCCGGCCCGGCCTGCGGGCAGCCTGGGCAGCCACTCCCCCGCTCTGGGACTCAGTGTCCCCGCCAGGAAGGGCCGAGGGCGCTCACCCAGACCACACGCAGGGGCCAGGACTGTGGCGCCTCAACGGTGTCCAGAGGGCATGGCGCGAAGGGCGGAGGCCGAGGGGAGGCTCGGGGTGGGCTCCCGGGGCCCTCTCGGCCAAGCACCCACCCCCCACTTCCCCGGGGCCCTTTCCCTGCAGAGGAGGCCGAGCCTGGCTGCCCACGACGGACAGCTGGGAGGCCTCCCTGGAGGAGGTGCTGAAGTCTGGGCACGTGCTGCAGACGCTGCCGCCCTCCCCACTGCGGAGGGAAGGCTCAGCGGGTGCCAGGGCCCGCGTGGGCGGAGGGAGGGCCGGAGAGAGGGCCAGGAGGGGGTCTGCCGGCACCAAAGCACCCTAGGGGAGGACTCCAGGGAGGAGGGTGCAGGCCCCTGCCCCTTCCTTCACTGAGGGGTGCCGTGGGGGGGGGGCTTGGGGGCGCAGGCCCAGAACCCACATCCCAGATAACAATAGCAAGCACCAGCACCCCCGCCCACCCACCGCCTTTTGCTGCCTCCCTTTTTGCCCCCGCGGCGCCGCGTCTTCCCACACGGAGACAGCACTTGGGGGCTTCTTGTTCCAGGGGACCCCCACAGACCCCGCCCAGAACCCCCACAGCCTGTGAGCCTCCTGATGTGCGTCTTTCCTGCCCACTCCTCAGCTCCCAAGGGGCAGCCGAGGGAGCCCTTGGCCTGGGGTCTCCGCCGCCTTCCCAGGACCCCGCAGCCCCCACCCACCCGACCTCCCTCCAGAGCACTGGGCCGTGCAGTTCTCAGCTGAGAGGGGAGGGGGCGCCGCCCCAGTTTAAACTGAGTTGAAGCTGTAAGAGCAAGGCATGTAGTCCTCAGCCACAGGGCCGCCTCCTTCCTCCTCCTCCCCGACAGCCCCTAACTGCCTCCCCCAGGTTCCCAGTGCAGACCCTGTCCCAGGCCGCCCTCGAGGACCCCAGGGTGATCCACACCCACGGCCTCCCTCCCTCCCACTACTCCTTCCTCCCTCCTCCCTTCTCCTTTCAGCCTTCCTCTTCCCTCCGTCCTCTCCCCTCCCCTCCTCCTTCCCTCTCTGTGCTGGGTGCTCAAGGACACAAAGGTGGCTGTGATTCCCTCCTGCCCTGGCCGGTGCTGGTGGCTGCCAAGCACAGCAGAGCTACCCAGGCCTGAGCCGAGGCCACCGAGGCACCCTAGTTCAAGCTGTGGGGGCGGGGTGTGCTGAGCAGGAAGCCTCCTGGGGGGACAAGGCGGCCCTGAGCCTGAGGGCAAGGGGCCCTGGCAGGTGGAGGAAAGGAGGGGTGCCAGGTCCTGGGGCAGGAGGCCAGAGTTGCCAGGGACCCCAGGCAAGGGGAGACGGGTGCACAGCCCACAGCACCAGGAGCCCCACCGAGCCCCTCCTCTCTCACCCCATCCTGCTGGAGCCCAAATGCACCCCTGCTCACCCTCTTCCCTCCTGGGAGGGGCTCCCTTCCTCTGGGTGCCCCCTTCCCCATCCTGCAGTCGGCACCCCCTCCAGTGGGAACGGGAAGGGGTCTCTCCTTGCAGGGACTGCCCCTGAGTCCCTCCGAGTCCCTCGGCATTCCTGTCCCCTGCCGTGCCGACCAGTTGCCGGCAGCCAGGGGAGCAGAAGGGGCAATGGGCCCAGCAAGGGGTCCGGGCGGCGTGCCCTGAAACTCACTCAGCTCGTCGGTGAGGGACCCGGTTCCCAGGCTGCCCTTCCCAGCACCCCGCAGTCCCAAGGGACCCCCCTCATCCCCCCAAATCCTCACAATGGGGCTCCGGCCCCTGAGATGACTGCACCTGCAGGCAGCTGGGACTCCAGAAGGTTCTGAGCCACGGAGCCCTTTCCCTGGGAGCTTCCCCTCACTTGGCATCCGCCCTTCACAGCTTGGCTCCACGCGGCCCTGACCCGGCCTTTGCCCCTTGAGCCCCCTGCTGAGCCTGGAGAATGGGGACTCACTTGGCCCGAGGTCCTCTTCTCCAGGCATCTGGTGGTCCCCACAGGCTCAGAGATCACCTGCCTCTTGCCCCAGAGTGAGGCCTGGGACCCCCCTAGCCTCCCGCTGGCCAGCCAGTCACCTCCCTCAGGCTGGGGATCCTACCTCTTAGGATGTCTTCCAGACAGCCGGCCCTGCCTCAGCCGGCTCCTCTCCATCTCTGCCCCGTCCTGCTCAGACCAGCTCCCCCGTCCGGTGCTCAGGGTCCGGGGTGCACACGCACACCCTCTGGCCCCGTGCTGCCCAGCGGTGGGCTGCAGCTGCAGCTTGGGGCTGGGCATGCTTGCCGGCGCCTGCTGTCCCTCCTGCCCGCTCTGCACAGCGTGGAAGCGGCTCCTTCTGTTAGCTCCAAGTCATTGACCCCATGTCACAGGGGTGTGGACCCCAAGGCCACCGCAGACCCAGGAGACGCCCCCCCCAGCACCAACCCAGAGCATTCAGCACCTCCTGCCCCGAAACCCCCACGTCTGCCCGCTCCACGGGCTGTGCGCGGGCTCCCAGGAGAGCGGACAGGGGTGCAGGGTGCCGCGGCGCCCGCCAGCCCCCGGCCGCATCTCCGGGCCAGGCCAGCCCTCCTCCCTGCACTGGACGGAGTCCCGCAGCCCCGGGCAGGGCAGGGACTGGCCTGGCAGCGCCCGCCAAGCTCACGCAGCAAGGCCTGGCACGCCCCGGGACACGCGCGCGGCGGCTGGCACGGCCCAACGCTGTGCCATCTCTCCTCCTTCCTCCCTGGCCGGTGCCGGCCCTGCTCCTGGCTCTGCCCACAGACTTCGCCGACGTGGCTCCGAGCCGCCCTTGAGTCAGACTTTGCACATTGTTCAAACTTGGCTGCCCCGGGAGGAAGCTGCAGCCGGTGGCAAGAGAACGCGG
Source organism: Tolypeutes matacus (assembly GCA_026826555.1). Taxonomy (NCBI): domain Eukaryota; kingdom Metazoa; phylum Chordata; class Mammalia; order Cingulata; family Chlamyphoridae; genus Tolypeutes; species Tolypeutes matacus. Next base: position 221,938 of record JAKSZT010053988.1, read on the forward strand.
CAAAACGCTCCTGGCCTTTGACAACCTGCCGCCTGGTCCTGCTTGCCCCGCCCCCCCCACTGGGGAGCCCTGGGCTCCCCCAGACCCAGCCCAGCCTTCCTGCCTGTGGCTCCGTTCACCGCGCCAGGTGCCAAGGCCCCAGCTATTCCTGCCTTTCGGAGCTGTTGGGCAGAAACGCCGGGCATGTCTCCGCCTCCTGATGCCGCCCCCCTGGCCTCGATCGGCCCCGGGGTGCAGGGGCGGCCGGGGAACGAGAAGACTTGGGGATCCTCACTTCCTGGCTGTGGCACCTCTGCCCCCCAGTGCCCCTGTGGCTGCCCAGACCTGAGGGCCACAGTCTTCTGACCTGGCGCCAGCCTCCGTCTCGGGGTCTCCCTCCCTACAGAGGGGAAACTGAGGCTTAGAGGGGCGGCATCTTCCCCGTGGGCTTCCAGTGGGCGTGATGGGAGTCTGAATCCCACGGCCTGGGAGCTGGGTGGGGGGGCCCAGGCGTCGAGTGCCGCTGGAATAGCTGTCACCCCAGAGGGCCTGGGGGGCAGGGCCTCCACGTGGGGGGCCACCTCCAGCCCAGAGGGAGGTCCACTGCCTTCCCACAGCTCCTCTGGTGTCTCTCCTTCCCTGCCCTCCTTTCTTTTCTCATTTCTTTCCCTTCTCCCTGCCCCCTTCTCTCTGCCTCATTTTCCCTTTTTTCCTTCCTCTTTTCCCTTCCCTTTCCCCTCCCACCCTTCCTGGAGAACCTGGGCCCAGGTAGGCAGGTGGTGCTGATGGGCCAGCTAGCAGCTCAGCCTTGGGGGCTCGGCCCCTCCGCTGCTAAGAGGGGATCCGGCAGGAGGGCCTCTAGCAGCTCCTCAGCCCCCCGTACCCCACTCTCTGGAGCTTTTGCTCTGCTCCTTCAGCCCCCTTCATCTCGCTCCATTTTTCTCTCCTCCTTCCCTTCTGCCTCATTGGCCCTCCTCTCCTCTCTCCCCTCTCACTCTTGATCTCTTCCTCATTTTCTCTTATTTTTTCTCATTTTTTTCTTTCACTTTTGCTCACTTTCTATTCCCTCTTTTGCTTTCCCACTACCAGGTAAGACCATGTTCCCACGGGAGAGCACCCCACACCCCAGCCCTGCAGCCCTAGGTCTCAGCCCTGCACCTCGAGGCCCCAGCCCTGCACCCCCAGGCCCCAGCCCTGCACCCCCAGTTCTCAGCTCTGCACCCCGAGGTCCCTGCCTGGCACCCTTAGCCCTGCATCCTCCACCCTGGCCTGGTCCAGCCACTGCCCAGCCCAGCACCTCAGGCCCTGACCCGGCCCCCCAGGCCCCGGCCTCCATCCCCTCGCCTCCCCTCCAGGACCACTCCTGCCTGCTGGGGACAGCAGCCCCTCGCGTCCACACTCATGACTCTCGTGGGTTGGCACCCCGCCCTCTGGGCCGCCTCTGATCTCGCTCAGCACCTGGAGCCAGGCCCACACACAGGTGTCCTCACCCTGAGCCCCCACCACGGCTGGCTCTCGCTGCCCGCCTGCCCTCGAGACCACCAACCTGCGCCAAGCAGCCCCGAGCCTGGTGCCGAGAAGCCCTAGGTGCCCGGTCGGCCACAGCCTTGCTCACAGCTCTGCCCAGCTCTGACTCGCTGGCTGGGACAGGAGCCCGTCCCGAGCCTGCTCTGGGCTTGGGCCCTGACACCCTGCCCAGGGGCTGGGCCACGCAGCCCCTGTGCCCCCAGCTGCGGCTACACCCAGCTCCCAGGGCAGGACCAACTCCAGGGACAGAAGCCCCAGCCCCATGTCACGCTGCCCACTGCCACCCAGCTCTGCCACGGAGGGGGCCACCTGCCCACCGGAGTCCAGCCCTGGATGGGCCTGAGGCAGCCACGCCTCTTTGGACACTGTGGTTTGGAGGCCTGGCTTCCCCCAGGCCTTTGGGGTCAGCTCGGCAGGCTGCTGCCCCAGCCTCTGCCCTCCCGGCCATGCCGGTGTCCCCGGAGAGCTCCAGGCCAGGCTGCTCAGGTGGGCACCTGCCCTCGAGGGGCTTCCAGGCTCAGGTGAGCCAGGCACAGAACTCACTGTGCAGATATGGGCAGGCGGGGCCTCCAGCCACCGGGCTTGAAGTCTGTGTCCCCTATTAGGGTGCCCGCCCAGAGACCCCAGCCCAGCCTCCTCGCTGGGTGCTGGTGGCCAGCTTGCCCCCACCATAGCCGCAACCCCGAGGACACGGCAAAGCTGACCCTGGGAGGGCGTGGCCCCGGGCCTGCCCTCCTCATCCCCTGGCATTCCCACCCCCAGGCCTCGCCTGAGTGTGGGCTGGAGAGAGCTTTGACTCACCCAGGGCCAGGCTGGCAGGGGTGGGGCTGTGGCTGGCATCAGCCTTGGAGTCCAGTGCTTCCGGCTGGAAGCCTGGTGCTGGCTGAGCCCTGGCAGTGACCTGGGGGTGGCCGGGGGACCCGTCTCCTCTCTGGCCCTTGGGGGGTTTAATGTGCTTACACTGGATTTGATTTACACCCGGGACCCTGCTGGTGCCAGGCGTCCCCCTCTGAACTGGGCGATGGGGAAGGGCTGCGTCTGCCTGGGCGTCCTCCCCTCCTGGCCCTGCCCCCGGGCATGTGGGAGAACGGGGCGAGGGGCATAGAGGGTCTGCGGTAGAGGGGGCCTGGGAGGTGGGTGCCCCCCCCTCCGCTGTGTAGCTTCGGGCGGGTGCCAAATGCTTTCTGGCCCTGGGGCCCTCGTCCGTTTGTCGGGGCGAGGGGCTGCTGCTGGGCTTGGGAGGGGGCTTGCGATTGCAGTGGGGCTGGTGCTTCCCAGGGCCTGACCTCCCCCCTTGCCGCCGTGGGCTGGCTCTGCTGCCCGGGCCAAGTGCACCCCTGTATTCTTTAGGAGGGAGCCCCGCCACCCAGCCTCCCTCCCACCTGCCTTCTGCCCAGGTCCTCGGGGCCTTACACCAGGGGCTGATGTCCCACCCGTGGGTGGGCCTGGACCCACGCCCTCCTGGGTGCCCCTTGCTCCACGAGGGCAAAACCTGGTGCTGGGGCAGGAACAGAGCCGAAGGCACGACTTGAATGGACACTGGAGGCCTAGCCCCCTGTGACAAGGGTGCACACAGCCTAGGACGCCTGATGTCTCCCTCTTGGGCGTCCCCGATTCATGAGGGGGAGCAAGTGAGCCTGGGGGCTCACTGCAGGCCCACCCGCTGCCTTCTCCGTGGGGTGTCACCAAGGTCCCCTGGGAGAACACGCCCCAGTCGCAGCGGGCAGGGGGCTGGGCCAGGAGGGAAGCCCCTCCAGAGATAGCAGGTCCCTGGACAAGGCCCCTGGCAGGCAGCAAGCCAAGGTGGGGCAGGTGCAAACCAGGTGGAGGTGTGGGCAGGGTGGGGCTGGAAGAGGACTGTGCCGAGCAGGGACCCCTCTCAACACCTGTCCTGAGTGGTGGCGCTGAGACCGTGCCAGGTGTGGCCATCCGCCGTGGCAAGCTGGGCCACCCTCAGTTCTGCACAGACACTGCCGAGCCTGCCCCGCACACGCGGCCTGGTCACTCCTCCCCTCCCAAACCCTGCCCCGGTGTGCCAGGGCTTGGGTGGATACGGGGATGCTGGCAGACACTGGCTCCGCCCTCTGGCAGGTGGCTGGAAGCAGCTCACCTGCCTGGGGGAGGAGGACCGCCCTCCCAGCTGGGGAGGAACCAAGGCAGGCTGCACGGAGGAGGTGGTCCTTCAGCTGGGCCTTAGAAGCCTGGAAGAGTGGAGGAGGACGAAGAGCAATGTGGGCGGCTCAGAGGACAGGGTGGCTCGTGGCTCATAGCCCAGAGCGGCGGCTCCAGCCCTCCCACGACGGAGCTTGGCAGAGGCCTTGGCCCTTTGCCCTCTGAAATCTCCCCTCGAGTCATGAGGCAGGCCCCGATGCTATCACTGTTTGACAGAGGAGGAAACTGGGGCTGCGGGAAGCGATGGCTCCGGCCCCAGGCCCCACAGAGGGAAGTGACAAGCTGGGATTCCAACCAGGAGTCTGACCCTGCTGTTCGGACACTTACCATAGGCCCACAGTGCCTCCCACTCGGGGTGGCTTGTGGAAGGCAGGGGCTGGGGAAACCAGTGTCATCGTCTGAGAAGACCCCAGAGTTAGCAGCCAGGTATGAGGCCTCAGAAGTCACCCTGGAGTGCTGAGCTGGGCAGAGACCCCCCGGCAGGGGCGAGGTGGGCTGGGGGTCTCTGAGAACAGAGGGGCCACTGCCCAAGGCCCGGCCAGGCAAGGCGGGAGAAGGAGGAGGAGGCTGCCAGGGCGGAGTGGCACGGATACCTGGGCACAGCACGCCCATGGGCACACGCTTGTGCCCGCAGCCAGCTTGGCGCAGCCCTGCCCTGCCCAGGGCGGCCCCGGGCCTCGGGCGTGTGCCAGCGTGGTGGGACAGTGCCCTTGCCTGCCCTGTGCCCCCTGTGGGCCGGGAGGGACCTACCTGCAGAGGCTCTCCAGGCCCTGTCTGCTGGACCTCCTCCTCAGGGCCGCCGGGCTGCTCATGCTGCACCCGCCGGCCAGCGACCTGGCCTGACCCCAGGCCTGGGGACACTGCGGCTCCTTCTTCAAAAGCTCCTGTCGTGCTGGCCCTTCCGTCCACAGCTGCCCTGCCCCTGCCCCTCCACACCCCTCTCGCTCTCCTCTTCTCTCTTCTTTTATCCTTCCCTTCCCTCTCTCTGGCCCTGTCCCCCTGTCTCCGTCTGCCCGTCTGGTCTCTCTGTGGGTCTCTCCAGCACCCCCAAGCCCCTGCCCTTGTCCCCTCTCTCTCAGCCTGGCTGGCTGGCGTTGTGTCTAGCCCTGCGATCTGCTGCCCGCTGTCTCCTGGGCTCTTTCTGTGCCACCCCTAGGCTGCCCCGATGTCCCCCGTCCCTGGTCTCTGTGACTCTATGGCTCTGGCCCCCCTCTCCTTCTCCAGGAAGCTCAGCAGCTGCTTCCCTTTTGTTCCCCCCAGCCCCCTTCTCCGCCCCCCTCGGTCTCCTCCACCTCCACCTCCTCCTCCTTCCGAGACTAGTAAAAATGTCAGAAAAAACCCTCCCAGCCCAGCAGCTTTGGGCTTAGCTGGACCTCTGCGGCCCGCAGCAAGCACTCTAGCCGTCTTCTTCCCCTCCCTGCTCTCCCTCCCTGTCCCTGCCCTCGGCCCACCTTGGCAGCTCCTCCCTGCTCCCGTCTCCCCTCTTTTGCCAGGCCCAGGCCCAGGCCCAGACCGCTGGGCGCCCGCCTCCCTTCTCCCCTGCTGCCTCTCGCCCCTGCCTGGACCTGTCCCATCCTCTCTCTGATCCGCTGTCCTCTCTCCTTTATCCGTCGTTTTGGTCCAGCTCTCTCCCCAACCTGCATCCTCTCCCCCTCACCCCGCCCGGGTCTGGCCTTTGCCCCCACCGTGGTCCCACACTCAACCCCTCTCTCTCCTCTTGCCCTCTCCCTCCGGTGTGTCTGTCCCTATCTCTGTCCCTCCCTCCCTCCCTCCCCCCCCCCTCCCCCTCTTCCCCTCCCTCCTGGGTCTCCATTTTCCCTTTGTTTATTGCCCTCTGCTCCTGTGACCACCTCAAGGGGGGGGGCAGGGCGCCCTGGGATCCCTCTCTGGTCCCCGGATGGGGAGGATGCTGCCCTCCCCAGGCCCCGCCACCCTGCACCAGGGGTCTGAACAGAGCGCCAAAGGCAGAGGGCCCCAGCGCCGCCTCTCCTGGCATCGCGGGGGGCCGTGGTCCCACGCCGTGGCCCGTGGCACAAGGTCGGCGCCCGTGCCCTGGCCAGGCCGGCCCCCCTTGCCCCGCGTGCTGGCCAGGGCCCAGACGGAGCAGCCCAGCCCACTGTGTCTCCGGTTGGGCTCGGTCGCCGTGACTCACTCAAGAACACGCGAGGCTAGTGGCTGCAGAGGGGAGGGGCCGTGCGCCCACGGCGTCCGCCGGTGCCAGCGCTGGGCCGAGCAGCCCGGGCCCCGGTAGCCTGCCCGGCTCGCCGCCCCTCGCCGCCCGGGGAGGCACACGTCGCCGTGCCCGAGTCCAGGACAGCGGCCCTGGGGTCTGAGGTCGCGGAGCCAGGGGCCAGCAGAGGCAGAACCGGAGGCCAGGCCCGCCGACAGTGCGCTACAAGCCCTCGCCTGGGCGGTCGCAGGGCGCGTGTGGCCAGCTGCCCCCTTCTGCCCTCTGCTTCGGCCACCACCGCCCGCCCTCCGTCCCTGTGTCCACTGAGAAGGGCCGGTCTTCTTGCTTTCCTGTCTAGTCTGGCACCGGCTGGCCCAGGCATTCGGGGCTGGAAGCACCAGGAATTAGGCCAGGCTGCACTTAGATGGGCAGGCGGATGGACGCATGGAGGAGCCGGCATGGGAAGGCTTTGGGGTGGCAGCAACACTTGGGAAAATTCCAGGGGCGTCCTCAGCCACGCCGGTGGTGAGGCTTGCAGCTCCGGCCTCCTGCCCCCTTCCACACCAGTGCTTGTGGCACCTCTCCTACCCCTGCACGACGGCTCCATACCAACCCAGGAGGGGCCAGAGAGTGTGGGGTGTGGCCGCCATCAGCTGTGCCCACCGCAGAGCAGCTGAGACCTCAGACAGTGGTGCAACGAGAAGGAGCAGGGCTGGGGAGCAGGGCTGGGCCCCGCCCCAGGCTAAGCCCCTCAGCAGATCACCCAGGGGAAGCTGCGTGCTTTCCATTTTCATCCCAATCCACCACACTCCCCTTCCCCTTCTGTGCTCCTGAGTCCCCGTCACACACAGCCAGGAGTGAAATGTAGCCAAAGGCCTATTTTGGTTCAAAGGATGGAAGACTATCCCCACAGGAGAGGGGAATCCTTGGGATGGAGGAATTCCCTGTCCCTGGAGAACCTAAAATATAAAACTTCATGGTCATCTGTCAGAAAGGCTGCAGGTGGCTTCCTGGTGGCCAGGATTTATGGTTTTACAATTAGGGCATATCTTAATAGGGAAAATAGGCAGAGTACTTGACCTCAGCTCTACTATTATTTGGCCATCCATCCACCCACGCACCCACCCACCCACCCATGCATCCATCCATCCATCCATCCAATTATCTTTCTATATTGCTGTCTGTCTTTCCATGTACCCATTTATAATTACATCTATCCATCCAATTATCCATATAAATATAACATATCTTTCCATCAATCCATTAAAGCATCTGGTACATAAACCAAAAGCCCTCTGCTTTTCATTTCTTCATTGAGCAAGCACCTGTCCATCTGCCCATATGGCTTTCCTTCCATACATCCACTTATCTAAAAGTCTTAATGCATTTAAAACACACAGATGAATTTAGCCAGTCATCTGTATATCTGGAACATAATAACCACTCAATACGTGTTAGTCACTGTTATCTACTCACTCATCCAATTTGTGGATCTGTTTGCCTGGCTAGCTAACAAATGAACTACCTGTCCATCTGTTCATAGATCCCTCTATCTCTCCAAATATTATTTGGTCCTTTTTTTCATCTGTCCAGATATTTTATTATTTATCCATAAATTTATATATCCATTCATACATCCATCTGTCTATCCGTCTTCTCATCTAGCAAGACATGCATCTAATTGTATTTGTCCTTCAATACACACATTTGCCCATCAACTTGCTCCTTAAACCACCCAAACTCGTTAATACTTAAAATATAGTACGTGGTATGGCCTCAACCAATGTTATTGTTCTCCTCTACTCTTCCCTTCTTCCATCCATGTCTCACCCAACCAAGCATCCATTCATCCATCTCTCCATTTATCTATTTGTATATGTGTCCATCCATCCACATATTTATTCAACAAATTGGTATTGAATACTTTCTATGTGACAGGCACTCTTTAGGTGCTGAGTACTCAGCATTAGCAAAGATAATTTAGTCTTTTAGGAAAAGACTAAAGAAAAACAAATAAAAAATGTATACTATAGCATGTCAGATGGGGTAAATGCTATAGAAAATATAAATCTGGCCAAGGGGATAGGGAGTTTTGGAGGGGAGTGATATTTTATATGTGACAGTCAAGGAAAGCTTCATGGTTAAGAGGATATTTGGAAAGAGATTGAGAGAAATAGGAGAGACAGCCATATACATAGTGGAAGAAAGGGTTCTAGAAAGAGAGAACTTCAAGTGCAAAAATACTGATTGAGGGATGTCTGTTCACCCATCTATCTGTTCAATAGTTCATTCAGCATCAATTCATATATCAATTCATAAATGGAAAGATTATCCATTTCTTTCTGTCCACCCATCTCTTGCTATATTTGCTCGTCTTTCCATCTACCCATTATCCATATCCATATCTCGACCTCTCTTGATATCCTTCTATTCATATGTCCAGTTGTTTGTCTGTCCACATTCCACCCATTTACTGTCCACTCATATATCCTTCCATCCCAACTGTCTATCCACTAATTTAGCCATTCACTCGTTCATGTATCTATTGTCCATCATCCATCCATCCATCCACTCATCTCTTCGTACACCTGTTCATCTTCCTCTCTGTGGCTGATAATTAGCTGATGCACACAGGCACGACACAGCTGAACATGTGAGTGATCACACATCAACTGACTAAAGTCAGCATCCATTCTGTTGGTTAATGTTTGCGCCATACAGCAAAATATTCTAAATATCACCTCTGCATTGATCCATCCATCTTCCACCCATATACCCATCTATTTGTCTGTCCATATATTCATCTGTCCATCCATTTATTCACTGATCTTGTCCAATAGCTATCCATTTACCCATCCATCTCCCCCTCGCTGCTGCTGCTAGCTAACATTTATGAGGGATTTTGTGTCACAGGCTTTTTAAAGTGCTTTCTTCTATTATATAACCCTCATAAAAATCCCTATAGAGTGTGTAGTATACTATTTTAATAAGAAAACTGAGATGCAGAAAGGTTAAGTAACTTGCCCAAAGTCACATATATCCATTTTTCATTACTTTAAAAAATCAGCCATTTTTATACTTCATCATTCCTCTCTGACCATCAGTTCATTCATTTGTCCATATATTCAATTGTACATGTATCCATTTATCCATTATATAACCACCAGTTCACCCATATTTCTGTTTACATATCAGTCCATCCATCCATGCGTCCACCCACTCATCCATCCACCCATCCACCCATCCATCCATCCATTCATCCATCTATCAATCCGTCCATCCACCCATTTATCCACCCATCCATCCATGCACCCATGTATCCATTCACCCACCCATGCACCCATCCATTCACCCATCCACCCATCCATCCACCCATCCCTGCACTCACATATCCATTCATCCTTCCACCCCCCCCACCTACCCCTCTACTCACCCCTCCATCCATCCATCCATCCATCCATCCATCCATCCATCCATCCATCCATCCA
>JAKSZT010053988.1:231283-260123 GCA_026826555.1 Tolypeutes matacus
CCATCCATCCATCCATCCATCCATCCATCCATCCATCCATCCATCCACCCATGTATCCATCTACCCATCGACCCACCCATCCATGCACCTACATATCCACCCATCCATCCACCCATCCATGTACACACATATCCAGTCATCCATCCACCCATCCACCCATGCACCCCTGTGTTGATCCATCCATCCATCCATCCAGTTGTTCCTTCTTCCTTCTTCTCTTTATTCACCTTTCCATTCATTTATACTTTTCTCCACCATTGATTCTTCTTTTACTTTATTCTTTCCTTTCTTTTGTGACCAAAACACTGTTCCTTCCCTCATAAGCTCATGGCCCAAGAAGACAAGAGAGCAGACCCAGTCGGCTGAATAACACAAGCGACCCTGAACAGGGGCTGGATAAGCAGATATCTGAACTATTAGCATTCTCATCACCCCACAGCCCACCACGTGTATGCTCACATAGCACTAGCCCAGAGAAAGGTGCCATGGGCATTAAGAGTCCTTTGTGGCAGATGGGGTTAGGGCTCTGACCTCAGTGGCTCCTGGGTGACTCCAAACAGAGAACTGCCTCTTATTTACAGAGAAGGAGACTGACAACTCTCCAGGTACTCGTCTGTCCCTGATATCCCTCTATCCAAGCAACCACCTAGGAGCAAAGGAGAGTAGACTAGAGCCAAGGGCAAGGGCCAGGTTGGTGGAGTGGTGGGTGGTGGTGATGAAGCAAGATTTTGGTTGGGGCTAGGGCTAGGTGAAAAGCAGAAGGCTTCCTTCTAGATTCCACTGGAGAGAACTGCCTAGATCTGTCAGTCGCATGCCCTATTTTCTCTTGAAGGAAGGTACCTGGGAGAGAAAGAAGGAAGATGAGGAGGCAGCCTTGGCTTGGCCTAGGAAGCTAGACAATCTAAAGAGTAGATTCTATCTAGGAAGTAGAAGCCCAGAAACCTCTGTAATGAGGAGACCAGGCTCTTCCCTGAAGACTCCCCCCATCTGAGCTCCCACCTGCCTGGGATGGGATGGTACAGTGAACCTTCTTTCCCACCCTCCTCCACAGCCCCCGTGGAGCTGAGGCTCTGGGAGGTGAAGCGGGCGGATTCTTCTGCTGTTGTCCCGGCAGGCAAGGTGTCCAAAACACACCAGACACTTGTGTGTGTGTGTGTCGGGGGCCCTCGTGGCAAGCCCACAGTATGAGGCAATGCTCGGGGATCCCAGAAGGGCTAATGGGGGCCATGCTGTCCAGGTGCTGGGAGAGGCATGCCCCGGTGGCCCTACATGTGCCCTTCATGGGGCAGCTCCAGCTCCAGGATGGATGGATGCAGCCCTCCCACCATGCTCCTGCTGGGGGAGGTGGACACTCAGATGGGGGGAGTGGAGGCAGTTCCTGAGTTCCCAGGCAGCCCCTCCCTGACAGCCAGTGGAATCAGACAGTGCCCTCCCCACTCCCCAACACATACTCCCCAACTTGGAGGCGTTCAGCAGATGGTGTGTGGACAGGTCTGGCCTGGCTCCAAGAAAGGGTCCAGGCTTTCCTCCTTCCACCGCCCTCTCTGATACCTCCCCTCCCCTGCACCCCTTCTTATCTGCTGTGTCTGGCACCAGCAGGGCCATGGCAGGCTGGGCAGTGTCAAGAGGCCTGATTTTCTCCATCCCCTAATCCCCTGTGAACGTGCACCTCACACACACAGGCTCCTCGGCCCCCTCCCCAGGCTCATGGGTGGGGGGCTAGGAAAGCTGGCGCCTAATCCTGGGAAAGGCACTCCGGTCTCAGAGGACTGGCTCTGTACTCTGGCCATGCACCCTCAAGTTATAGCACCCCCAAATCCATGCATCCTCAGACCTGCCATCTCTCCTCTCAGTCTCAAGTCTGCATCAGCTGAAGGGCTGGATCCTATCTGCCTCGAGGGCACGTCGGGTCCCGTTACCTGAGGTTCTGCCTGCACTCCCCGCAGCTCTCCTAAGGTCTCTAGAAGCTTCTGAAAAGAGGATCTCTAGATTTGAAAGGGCTGGGGGCTCTGCCTGGGCCTTGGGTCTAGGTGGGGCTGGGAGAGAAGCTGAGGGCTTCTTTCTAGATGTCTCTGGAGGGAACCAGCCCATCCCAGCCATTTCTGCTTTTTGGGGAGGCTCCCCGGGGCGGGGGTGGGTGGGGATACCAGGGGAGCCAGGCCTTACGGAAGTGCCACCCCCACAGGGTGCAAGAGCACTTGTTAGTGCTGGGGGGTCCTTAAACCTCTATGAGGGGTCCCAAGGGCAGGTGGTAGGAGCTCCTGGGTCTGCCGACCAGGGCCAAGCCCACTGCCCAGGACTTCCTGGGCCTCCAGGAGGTCTTTGCCTGGCTCCCTGCTCCTGACCTTCAGCCCATGGAAGGTACACAGGCTCCCCAGAGTCCCGTACCCCCTGCTTACCAGGCTTCCCTGGGGCAGGACACTTGAGCCTCTGCTTCTTGCACAAAGTGAGAGGTTTCTGGAGCTCACCACAAGGGGCTACAGGGGGGTAACAGGGAGTCTTGGTTTGAAGAGCACGGCAAAGCCTGGCACAAGGCAGGGTCCAGCCTGAGCAGCTATGATTCTGAGTGTGTGGATGGGGAAACTGAGGCCCACAGGGGCAGGGTGTGTGCTGGGCTCTGGGCCCACCATCCTCTCACCCCAGCCCTGGGAACCCAGAAACAAGGAGAGCCAAGCAGATGTGCAACCCCCCCCCAATGCTGTGCCCCAAGGACCTGGCGTGGAGGCCTAGGTTCACCACTGTGCTCCCTCATCTTCCCAAGACGTGCTCCCTGGGCCCTCAGAGGGGGCCGAGGCAGAGGCAGGTGGGTGGGGCAGTGGAGAGGGCACTGCCTGGCCAGGGGCTGCCCTTTTGGACCATCCGTGCCCCTGGCCCATGTGCGGATCTGGGGAAGCAGGGAAGGACTTCTGGCTTCCGACCTGGGCAGGGGTGTCCCTGAGCGTGTGAGGCAGGTTCCCCCTCTCCCACCCGAGGACAGAATGTAAAGGAGTCTGGATGGAGGGCGGGGAGCAACAGGGCCCTCCTGCCAGCTCCTGGCACGGGAGGAAGGTATCCATCATCCAGACAAGCCTGTCCTCTCCCTCCTCCCCAGGATGTTTCTGGAGGCCGGAGACCCCTGACCCGGGGTGGGAGAGAGGAGGCCCATCGGGGGGTCCCAGGCCTGGCTCTGCTCTGCCCGCCACCCTCAGGGAGGGGCCCCAGTGCTTCCACCTGCCAGCCTCAGGGTGATCTCTGGCCGCTCCTGGGGCCGCATGCCCCGGGGGTCCTGCCTCGCTTGGAGGGCAGAAGGAGGCCGCTTGGGGGCATTCCATGCTGGGGTTCTTCCCACCCTGGGCCCCCCAGGGGGCAGGAAGATGAAGGTCTCCAGGAGAAGGTGGCTATGGCCTCCAGCCTGGCTTGGCCCCTTCTCCTGCCGCTGCCTGCCTGCTAGCCCCTCGGGGAAGCCGTGACCCTCTCCTACAGCATCTGCGGCCCTTTAGGCAAGGCCAAGCGGGTCTCCAGGGACATATGGTCGGGAAAGGGACCCTGTCCAGCGGTGGGGAGCTGTGGTCAGCCCTCCCCTCCACCCTTCCAGCCACTTGCCCACACTCTGAGCAATGAATCAGCCATGCAACTGGGGCTCCAGCCGGATGGAGCATGGCAGATGCAGAGGGGGCTCCAGGCAAGGGCCACCCCAGTGGGCCAGAGGCCCAGGTAGGCAAAGGGCAGCGTTAGGAAGGCACCAGAAACTTCTAGACCTGGGAGGATCTGGGAAGGCTGTGGTGCAGAGGGTGGGGTTGGCGGGGTGGAGGTGGGTTTCAGTGGGCCAATGAGGAGCACAGGTGTTCCCCCCTCCAGTGTCAGAGGACATGGTCAGGTGCTGGTGACAAATGGACCACAGGGGAGGGGCCGTGGTGTGGTCGACCAGGGCTGGGGCAGAGCCCGAGGGCAGGGGACGGAGCATGCCACATTGGCAGGACTTTGCCACCTGGATGTGGACACAGGGGGATGACCCAGGATTTGGGTAGGGTTGGGGTGGCTGGGGGCAGCCACTGGGTCGAGGTCTCTGTGGCCCACTTGCTCCAACCACTTCCCTCGCCCCTTGCAGGTGCACAGATGAGGCCTTGAGGAGACGCCACATTCCAGGGATCAGGCTGAGATGCACAGAGGGGAGGGCTGCTCAGCATGGCCCAGGGAATCCCCCAGGGCCCTCACTGTGGGCAACCCTGGACCTGGCCCTACTGGACAAGGGCATGTGAAGGAGCAGAAGGCCAGGGAGCTGGAGTACAGAGAGAGCACTGCAGGTGGAGGAGCAGGAGGGCCGCTCCAGAATGCACGTGGGCCGAGGAGCGGAGCCAAGGCCAGCCTGGGGTCTGAGGGCGCGGCCCACCCTGAGGCCCCTCTGAGGGGCTCGACCTGACCTGAGGTCCCTGTGAGGGCTCGGCCCACCCTGGGGTCTGAGGGCTCAGCCTGTCTTGGATGCAATGAGGGGGCAGCGACCAGCGGCCCTTGCAGCCTCCTCTGGGGTGGGGGCGGGGCATGGGGTGCACCCAGCCTCGGCCTCCCTGGGCAGGCTCTGCGCCCGAGTGGGGGCTGCCGGGCCAGACCCTACGGCCTGAGTGGCGGGGACCCTCCCCGGCAGGAAATCCCCACTCCACAGTCACCTCGAGAAGTGTGCATCCCCGCCCAGTGCTCCTCTTGGTTTCACTCTGAAAGGCCAGCTCCCTGCTCCCCACCCCGCAGCGCGGTGGGTGGGGGTGGGGCGGCGCGCCCGCGCCCAGGCGGGTCAGCTGTGCCCGTGTCCCTGGCCCCGCCCGCCCGCGCCCGCGCTGCCCGGCTGTGCCCGGCTGCCCTGGGGCCTGAGGAACGCAGGGCAGCTGGCGGGGGGGGGGGCGCAAGGAGGAAGGCGGGGCAGGGGGCAGCTGGCCTCGCGGGCCGTGCCCTTCTATGGGCACAGGGCGGCCCGAGGAAGCGCTGACGTGGAGCCATTTCTATGTGGGTCACAGCTGTCCCCCGATCCCGTGGTGTGCCCGGAGCGACCGCCTCCCCTCAAGGCACTGCTGGGGGTCCCCGGAGCCGCAGGGACCATCTGGGGCCGGGGTCCTTGGCAGTCCCAAGTGCCAGGTGGGATTTGGGGAGGAGGCAGAGGCATGGCAGCCCCACCTGCACACACACCCACTCACTCTCACGCAGATGTGCACTCACGTTCACGCTCAGCTTGCTCCCACACACTTACACACTCACCCGTGCCCACTAACGCTCACTTGCCTCACGCCCACTCACACGCCCCCACACTCACACTCACACGGACACTCACACCCTCCTCCACACTCGCTTGTGCTCAAGTGCACTCGCACATGCTCACACACACTCATGCTTACCTTCACTCACACTCACTCTTACACACTCCTCTGCTCTCACTAGTGCCCATTTGCACTTGTGCCCAGGCACACTCACAGACACGCTCTGTCAATTCTGTGATCACCGACGAGGTGCTGGGAGGCAGGTGCTCCTTCTCCAGCCACCAGCACAAGAGCAGAGACCAAGCCCACGCCGCAGGGCCGAGAGCCTGCGGGACCCCCCTGTGGCAGCCACAGGAGTCCAGGGGCCCCTCCCCCTGACTGTGCCCCCAGCAGCAGCTCGGGGCAGGCCCCTCCCCCACCAGGTGAACAACCCAGCGTCCATCTTGGGGTCTCCCTGCTTCGTGTCCCCCTTCCTCCAAGCTGGCACCTGCTCCCCCCTTCCACGCCTGGGCCGCAGGCCCCACTGTCCTCCCCCTCAGCACCCCTCATCCCTCTGACCGCCAGGACACCCACCCTTCCCCCAGCCAGGGACCCGGGGCCTGCTGGGCTCTGCGGCCTCCCGGTGGCCTGTGGCCAGCGCTGTACTGCCGGCTCTGCCGTGAGGCTCAGGGGGCGCACTTGCCCACCCTCCTGCCCCTCCACCCCCACCAGCAGCACCACGCTCGGGCTCGGAGCAGGCTTCCCTCCAGCACCTCAGCCTCCGCCGGCACAGAGTGGCAGCTTCCGGGGCCCAGCCGGGCCGCAGTCCTGCTAAGGGGTTCCCGAGGCAGGAAAGGGGGTGCAGGCCCCCACGCCCCAGCACAGCTCCCCGCCCACCCCAGCCCCTCAGCTTCAGCCCGAGGCCCAGCTCTCGCCCCCAGCCGCCCAGGCTGCACCCCGGGGTCCCATCAGGCCTCCCAGCTCCCTCTTCCTGGGCTAGGATGCCATCAGCTCAGGGGGGCCCAGACCCGCCAGTGAGGCAGGCCGAGGGGGCACCCCTGCATGGGGAGCAGGGCTCCTAGGAAGACCCCCAGGCCTGCCTGCCGGCCCCCCCCCCCCCGGGGGGGGGCGGCCCCGGGGGGCGGGGGGCCCCTCCCCCGGGGGTTTTTGGGCCCCCCGCCCCCCATGCTCCTCGGAGCCGGGGTCTCCTGGAGCCTCCGCCATGGGCCTCGCGTCAGAGCTGCACAGGGTGCAGGCCTGTCCCGGGGTGCGTGTGTGAGCGACTGCCGCCGCCTCTTGGGGCTTCCTTGGCCGGGACGCCCCCGCGCACCCCCGCCCCCCGGCCGGGTTTCACTTCCCCCTTCTGGGCCGCAGGTTGAGGTTCAGAGCACGTCAGGGTGTTTTTTAATTTGTTGCTGCAAGAGGAGGAAAAAAAAACCACTACCCATCAGGAAACGTTGAGCAAGTTGCAGGGGCCTGGGGTGAGAGGGGGGGGGGTCCAGGGGAGCGTGGCACGGGGCACTGTCCCCTGGACACCCTTCCTGTGGGGCGTCTCGGCCGCCCGGGCCGTGACGACACCACCACACCCTGCCGCGTGGTCACAGAGGCGAGGGGCCCGGCGTGGACGACGGGCAGCGCCGTCCCTGCAGGTCCTTGGCCAGCATGCCCGCCTCCCCACCTGACTTCCCCTCTAGATTCCGCTCCTCGTGGGGTCCTCCCGTCCAGTTTGCCCTCCGCTAAGCAGGCTCTTCCAGGGCTCCCTATGGGACCAGGGGACAGGACTCGTCCTACGGGGGCGGGGGACGCTTTCCCCGACGCCGGGGCTCCTGCCTTGCCTGCCCCTTACGGTCTGTGCGCCCACCTGCTGATGGCTGCGTCTTGGCTTTATTCCCCCAGCTGCTGGGCTGCCTCTTCCCCTCCTGTCCTTTACCCCGGGAGCTGAGTGTCGGCCGCGCAGTTGGCGTCGTGGGGCGCTGTGGGGGCTGCAGTCTCTCCCAGGAGCCACCGCCAGGACACACGTGCAGCTCCCACCCCTTTGCTGTATGGACTGTTGGGGGTGGCTGGCGAGGGGTCGGCAAGGGGTGACAGGCTGTGGTGGGGGCCAGGCCCCAAAGTCGGGGTGCCCGGGGCTGGGGTGTGATTGTGCTGAGGTGGGGCAGGGGCGAGGCAGCTGCAGAGGCCGAAGCAGGTTTCCCTGGCAAGACCCGGCGCCCACGAGAAGGAAAGAGGAGCCCTGCCGCCATGTCACCAAGTCCCACTCAACGGGGGGCTAAGAATTCGAGCCAGAAAGAGCCGGGGGGTCCCGAGGCAGTGCAGGGTGGGAGAGATCCCCAGGTGGGCCGAGCAGCAGATGCAGCCCAGAGAACGTTCACCCAACCGGGGGGGGGGGGTCCTGACCCACAGACCAGCCTCCTGGGGGACAGTGAGGCCCCCCACCAACCCCCACACCCCAAGAGGGGCGAGCAAAGACCCACTCAGCGCACCTGTGGGGCTCCCGGCCCAGCAAGTGCTCAGCAGGCCCCGAAAGTGGCCAGCCGAGGCCACGGGGATGGGAGTGCGTGGCTGCCTGCCCTGCCCTGGCCGGTGTCCACTCTCGGGGCCCCTGGGGGCCGGGGCAGGCTTTATTTTTAGAGCAATTGTAGGTTTACAGAAAAGTTACACAGAAAGTACAGAATTCCCAGATAACCCCGAGAAACCAACTCTCCCCATTATCACCATCGGCACCTGGGTGGCTCCTTTGTTACAAGACGACCCACTATTACCCGAGTTGCAGGATTACCTAACCCCACAGTTGACATCGGAGCCCATCCCGGGCATTGTGTAGTTCTCTGTTTTCAGGTTTGTTTCTTTTCAATTTGTGTCGTGGTAACACACACACAACAGAAAAGTCCCTTTTGTCCTTTGCAGCCGTGGCTCCTAACGGCTCCCAAGCCCATCGGCTCTTCGGACCCTTCCGGGTCTCGGCCTGCGCACGTGGCCTCCTGACCGCTGGCAACCTCGCCGCCCCCTTCTCCGAGGGGCTCCAGCAGGCCACCCCCACCCAGCTGGAACGTTCCGCTGGGGTGAGCCCTTCAGCTCGTCGGCTGGCGGAGCTCAGGCCACACACAGACCTGAGTCCAGCGGCACAAGGAGCCTCCTCCGTGCATCTCTGACCCCTTCCTGCAGCCCCCTTGCGCCTCGGGGTCACAGCCATCGGGGGAGGCCTGCTCCGATTCCGGCCAAAGCCTCGGGACGGCCCAAGCCCAGCCCGCCCCCTCGGGCCCTCTTGCCCCGGGTCCATCCTGGGGCTGGTCAGTCCCACCCCAACATCACAACTGGGGCGTTTAGGGGCTTTTCTGGGAAGAGGCCTTAGAAGGCAGGTGACACTGGGGGACCCCCACGCCTCACGCCCTCCCCGTTGGTTGCCTGAAGGCAGAAGCGCCTCCCTAATTTGTGGGGCCCAGAGGGCTAGGGAAACACAGGCCCCTTGTTCAAAAATTAGTAAGAATTTCAAAAGGGCAGCAGCAGAGTGTGAAACCGCACGTGCGGCCCCCGAAGCCAGCAGAGCCTGCCGGCCAGGCCCAGAAGCCGGGATCTGGCAGCACCACCTGGCTCTTTGCGCCCTGGCACCTCCACCTTCCAGGCTCCTCTGGCCCCACGGCTCTCTCTACCTGCTATCCCGGCTTGGGGCAGACCTGGCACTTGCAGCACAGACCCAGAGGCCAAGCCTGACCCACCCGCCCCTCGTGCATCCAGCAGACGCCCCCTGCACCCCTGAGGCCCAGGCCAGGAGAGGAGGGGCCACGCCAGGCCACGCCCTGGAGCTTGGGGGCTCTAGTGGGCCCTGCAGGGCACTGTGGGGATCAGGACCCTGGGGCCACCTCGGACCCCCTCATTCCCAGCAGAGAGCAGAGGGCAGGGGCACGGGTGGGCAGCCCCTCCCTCGGGTGGCCGCCTTCTCCCCGGTGCCTTCCGTGACCCCCCAGAGGGCAGGAGGCAGGCTCCCTACCCCATCTGCATGCTCAGCCCCCCGCCCTCCCCAATTCCAGCCCATCTCCTGCCTCACCAGCCCCCTCCTCCATTCCATCTGCCTTGAGGTCCAGCAGCTCAAATCTCTCACGCTGCATAAAAACACACACAAATGCCCCCTGGGCGCGCCGCCCCCCACCACTCTGCACCCTTTCTTAGCGGCGATCCTTGCCCCCCTCCCCCACGCCACCCACCCTGGACCTGGCAGGGACCCCGCATTCACACAGTGGCCGTGCCGTGTTTGGGCACCAGCAGTGGGGAGTTGGGAGGTAAGTAGGAGCAGCCCTTCCCTCTGAAGAGCTGACCAATGGAGAAACGGCCCCGGGAGCACCTGCTCACCTGCCATCCGCAGCGCAGATGGCGAGCCCTCACCTCCTCCATCATCGCCCCCAGCACGGGTCTGGAGACTCAGGGACAGGAGAGTGGACGAATGAAGGGCTGAGCGCGCCGAGGGCACCGGGCTCCGCCGCGGCACGGGTGGCACCCGGAGGGGCTGAGCCAAGGGTCGGGGGAGCCAGCAGGACGTCCAGGTAGAGCAACCTCGGGGCTCGGCCACAGGAAGACGCGGGAGGCAGGAAGGACCCTCCCTGGAGGCTCGGGGGGTCCCGGCCTGTGACACCTGGCGTCGGGTCTCCGGGCTCCCGTTGTTTGCCTCTGCCCAGCCTGTGGGACTTCGCCACAGCCTCGTACGGTCTAGAGTCTGGAGCCCTGGAGAGCTGGGAGGAGCTGCAGGGTCCCCTGGGGCTGAGCCCCGAGAGCTTCAGCAGGAGGGGTCCCGGGTGCGAGGCGGCCGAGCAGGGCAGCGGAGGGGGTATGGAATCGGGTAAGGATAGGCGGCCGTCCCAGTGCCGAGCAAGGGGGGTGGGCTGGAAGTGGAGGCAGCTCCAAGGGGCACCAAGGAGGGGGTGGCCGCACTTGTGGGTGGTGGGACTAGGGGGTGGCGCCCCGAGAGCTGCCCAGGCTCCTGGAGGCGAGACAGTCATCCTCGAGACAGACGGAAAGGCGGGTTCGGGGCACCTGGGCCTTGCCCACACAGGACGTCACGGGCTCAGAGCCGCCTGGGGGACGTCACAGTGGAGCATCCAGGGGGAGCTGGAACAGGGTGGGGTCAAGAGCTTGGCTGGGACGGGCCTGGGGGTTTCGTGGGCTCAGCGGCCTGGGCTGGACGGGCAGCCCAGAAAGGCAGGTGTTGGGGCCACGTGTCTGAGTGACGCACAAGCATGATGAGAGGCCGGGGAGGGGACAAGATGGGGGTGAGGCTGAGCTAGGAGGAGGCCTCAAGAACAGGGAAGTGGGGGACCCCTCAATGAGCCAAGCCAGAATAGGACAAAGCACGTCTGGTCTGCTGGTGGCATCACCAGGGATGGGCCCGGAGCTGCGGCGGGCTGGCTGGGGTGGGAACCGGCCTGCAGGGGTCTCCGCACAAGTCACGGTTCCCAGGAGGGTCACTGGAGGTCAGGCAGTTTGTGTGAATGCAGCGAGAGAGGGGCAGAGGCCACGCGTGGGCGGGGGGGGAGCTGTGCCAACAGTAGTTTGGACTTGCAATTCAGGAAGCTACCAGAAGGAACTGCAGGTTGGGGGACGCAATTAGAGAAGCACAAGGCAATAAGGAAGAATGCTGATGGGGTGAGGTAATGGCGGTGGGCTGGCGCGAAAGAGCCGGGCTTCATGGTCACATGAGTCAGGGAAGACCAGCTGTGTGACAAACATCCCCTCAGCTCTGAGAAGTAGCACTGGGAGAGTCTACTCTCCCTCTCGGTGCAGTCCAATGGGGGCTGGGGAGGAGGCTCTGTTCTGGGGGTCCTGGGACCCCAGGCTCCAGCATGCTGGCCGGCCCCCTGCATCCAGCTGGCAGGTGAAGGGAAGAACGCGACAGATGCCAGGGAGGTTCCAGGGGCCAGGCCCGGGAGCTCCAGGGGGCTCAGTCTCATGGTCTCAGCTGTCAGCAACGCGAGGACAGGGGGAGGCAGCTTTGAGGGCAGCCAGGTGCCCCCCACAGAGACATACGGGCGATGGGGGGAGGGACAGAGAAGCAGAATGCACAGGAAGGAAGGACGAGGGGCCTGCGGCTGGCGCGATTCTGGACCCGGATGTGGCGGCTGCAGGTGCTCATGGGAAATCCAAGCGGAGGCAGTTGGCGTGGACGTGAGCTGAGCTTGGAGAGGCTGGGAAGGGGATGGGGCCGCATCCTGGGGGCAGGTCCCCTGGCACAGAGCTTCTCCCCCTTGTCCCCCCGGGGCTTCCTACGGGTGAGATGCACTTGGGTTTTGCTGTGGGGTTGTGGCACTTGCCACCTGTGGGCACTGCTCTGTCCCCTCCTCCACTGCTCGTGACCTGCTGGGGCCCCGACCTGGGCCAGCAGGTAAAGTGTGAGGCGGAGAAGGCCCAGGATGGAGCCTGTGGGGGACAGGGCAGGCGCGTCCACCAAGGAGGCCGGGAGGGGAGAGGGATGCTGGGGGGGGGCGGCCCCGGGTGGAGTGGACACCAAGCGACCAGGTGAGCTGGGGGCCAAGAGGTGGTCATTGGATTTAGCAAGTGAGAGCCGCTATGGGGACAGGTGGGGTGGAAGGTGACCCAGGCAGGCTGCAGGTGTAGGAAGGGGCACAGGAGCCAATGGCGGGAGACGCCTTTCCCCTTCTGGGAAGAGAAGGGGAGAGCGGGGCCAGCAGCCACAAGGCAGCTCGGAGGCCGAAGGGGCTTGCCTTTTTGCCCTGACCGTTTGGCTGACCCGGACGTGCTGGGAGCATTTCAAGGTGAGCCCACACCTGGAGGAGGCCGGGAAGCAAGGTGCCGACCAGGGCCTGTGGGGCCACGGGGGGCAGGGCACGGCTCCCTCTGGGTGTGGCTGGCTCTGTCCTGATGGCCCCTGGCTGGAGGTGAGGGCAGGCCAGGCTGTCTGGGGCTGAGAAGGCGCTTCTGGGACTTGGGGTGGGATGGGGCATCTGCTGCCTCTTCCCCCATCCTCAGCAGCCAGCAAGGGGGCAGCAGAGGCGGCTGAACCTGGAGTGGACAGGGGCCACAGGGGCAGCGGGAAGGGGTGCAGGGCTCCGAGGCCAGCCTGGAAGGGCCCAGCGGGGCAGGAGCGGGCACGAGTCCAGGGCGCCCGTGCCGAGCAGCTGTCCAAGGGTCTTCTCTGGCGCGGACTCCCCCAGGACAACGGCAGGGCCCATAGGGAGCAAGGCTGCGGTCGGTAACGAGAGGCTGTGATTAGGAGGTGGGGGTGACGGAGCCGGGAGTGGCTGGGTGTGTTCTCTTACAGGAGGCAGAGCGGGGAGAGGCAGGGCTGTGGGGGCGGCCTCTGCAGGGACCCCACGGCCTGGAGCCCCTTCAATAGAGGACTTTTGAGGCCTGTCCCTGACCTCGTGGAGTTTACCTTTGTGTGGGGGAGACGGGCACCGAATGAGCAGAAAAACAAGGCAGCAGAGATTCCAGAACGAGGGCGCCAGGTGTGGGGGGGTGGGCTGGCCGGGGACTCTCGGAAGGCTTCCTGGAGGAGGTGACTCAGCAGACGCTGAAGGAAGAAGCTTCTGGGCCAGGTGTTTGATGGGAGCTGACAGGCCGCGTGACTGAGGAGGCCACATGGGGTGGGGGGTGGAGGCGGAGGGGCTGACTGCCCGGCTTTGCCAGGCAGAGGCGGCCCAAGAGGGCAGGGGAGGCCAGGCCAGTGAGGAGGCAATGAGCGGAGCTGGAGGCTGGGAGGGGCCGGCTGGTCAGGCACTGCGCACGTGCCAATGCATCGGGTGTGAGGCAGCTGCTCTCGTTACCAGGCCCATTTCACATTGGGTAAACTGAGGCCAGCATCCCCTGCAGCGGAGACTGTGCTGCAGTGGCCAGCTCTGACCGTCAGGCTCCAGAGCCATGAGTAGAAGCAAGGGTGTGTGAGAAAGTGTGTGAGACTGTGTGTGTGTGAGTGTGTGCATATGTGAGTACATGAGTGTGACTGCATGTGAAAGTGTGTGCATGTGCATGAGTGTGACTGTGTGTGAGACAGTATTGCGTGCATGTGTGAGTGTGTGTGTGGCTTCGTGTGAAAGGGTATGTGAGTGTGAGTGTGTGCATGTGTGTGTGACCATGTGAAAGTGTGTGAGAGTGTGTGTGGGTGTGTGCACGTGTGAGTGCATGAGTGTGACTGTGAAAGTGTGTGACCGGGTGTGAGTGAGTGGGTGTGAGTGTGACTGCATGTGAAAGTGTGTGAGAGTGTGTGAGTGACTGCAAGTGACTGTGAGAGTGAGTATGAGTGTGTCCATGTGTGAGTGCATGAGTGTGACTGTATATGACTGTGTGAGTGTGTGTGCATGTGTGTGCATGAATATGACTGTGTGAAAGTGTGTGACTGAGTGTGAGCATATTGACTGCATGTGAAAGTGTGAGAGTGTGTGCGCACACGTGAGTGCATGAGTGTGACTGTGTGCAAAAGCGTGTGACTGTGAGTGTGTGAATGTGTCTGTGTGTGCATGTGAAAGTGTGACCGAGAGTGGGTGCGTGAGTGTGACTGCATGTGAGAGTATGTGTGCACGTGTGAGTGCAGGAGTGTGACTGCATGCAAAACTGTGACTGTGAGTGTGTGAATGTGTGTGACTGTGAGTGTGCATGTGAAAGTGTGACTGAGAGTGTGACTGTGTGTGAGAGGAGTGTGTGTGAGTGTGCACATGTTTTTCAGGGAGGGGATGGGATAAGGGAGGCAGGGCCGCTGCCAGGCAGTGGACGGACGCACTGTCCCTAGTTGCTGGAGTCGGCTCGAGGTCCACAAGGGTGGGGAGGGGTCTGGACCAACCGCGTGGGTGCCGGCTGCGCAGGCTGAGCTCCACCCAGAGGGGAGAGGGGCTCCCCGGGCTCCCAGGTCCCTTGGGAGGGGATGCCGCAAGCAGCCCCAGGGACCCCCGAGGGCCACGTGGGTGCCGTGGGAGGCACTCGTGGGGGCCTAGGGTCCTCCATCGCCTCTGTGGCCCGCGTCTAGCTTTCCCTTGGCAGGGGAGGGGGGGACGGAGAGTCGGGGTGGGAGTGGGCTCCCTCCACACTCGCAGCCCCCTAGCCCTGTCCTCTGCCCCCACCTGCTCCCTCCCCAGCCCAGCTCCAGAGGGGCCTCCTCTGAAACCTCCCGTGTGCCCCTGGAGCGGTTAGCCGGGCTCCCCCAGGGCGCGGGGACCCCTGCCCTCCCCCGCTGCCCACCCGCAGCTCAGAAGCCCCCCTGTCCGCCCACGGACCCGCCTCTGCCTCACCCTCTCTGCCATCCTTCCCGCCTGCACCTCCACCCTCCTGCCTGTTGGTTACTTTTTTTCTTTTGTTTTTGGCTTTATCTATTTTTATTGTTTTTAACTCCTTTAAAAAGTGTTTTTGTGTTTTTTTGAGAAACGAGAACTTCTGAGCATCTTTACCCGGATTGGAGCTGCCATTCCTGGCCAATTACCTGCTGGCTGTGCTCTTTGCTTGTGCTTGATCATGTAACTATCAGAAAGGAGGGAGGGCGGGATGGAGGAAGGAAAGAAAAGAAGAGAAACTTTCTCCCTCTTTCTTTCTCTCTCTCTCCCTCCCTCCCTCCCTCCCTCCCTTCCTTCCTTCCTTCCTTCCTTTCTCTTTCCCTCTCTCTTTCTCTCTCTCTTTCTCTCTGTCCCCCTCTCTCTCTCTCTGCCTCTCTCTCTCTTTCTTTCTCTCTTTCTTTCTCTCATCAGTCATCTACCTATCCCTTCCATCCATCTATATATCAGCCAATAAAATATCATCTATCACCTAATATATGTCTATGTCTCTCTCTAGCCGTCCGTCCTTCTTTCTGTCTGCATCTGTCATGTGCCGTAAGTGCCATAACCTGCACCCCCCACGCCTAAGGGCGCCACGGTGTGTCCGCCAGGCCTGGGGCCTTGCACAGCCCAGGGCACCTAACGCTGCCTCATGGCCCTTGCCTGAGGGGCTGGCCTGTCTCTGTGAGGCCCTTATTTACTCTGCGACGCAGCAAGAAGCTCCAGGCCTGGCACCGGCTGTTCCTCCGATTCCCCGCAGCGAAGGACGGTGTCGGAGGCCACGGCTGGTGGCTGCGTCTTTGCACACACACACACGCACACACACCTTCGCACACCTGCTCTCCGCCTTCTGGCAGCCAGAAACTTGAACACGTCCAGTGACTTCCTCGCTTCCTCCCGCCCCCGCCCCCAGCTCCTCAACCACTGCCACTGGGCTCCCCCCACTCCAACCAGGGTCAGCTGCGGCCTGGCCCCCAGCCTCACACGTGGGCTGGCCACGTCCCCCTGCCGCTCTCCGCCCCAGCACCCCGGGCGTCCTCCATGGGGATGGCCTGGTCTCTTGTCTCCCACCCCCAGCTGCCCAAGGTGGGCAGCCCTGGGCACTCGCTTCCAAGGCTGCCTATGTCCCCCCGCCTGCCCAGACCCTCTGCCGTCCAGCTGCCTGCGCCGTCCCAGTGCTTCCCTGCACCCCCTCGTCACTGGGCACGGCCGCTCTCCTCCCTGCCAGGCCACGCCAATGTCCACTCCTCAAATTCAAATTGCGATGCTCACTCTTGGCTCTGCGTGGCTGTCACTTGGTCTAGAACATTCCCTGGCCCCTTTGTTCTGTCCCCCCGCTGCTTGTCCTCCTCCTTCAGGCCTCCTCTGAGACAACCCCCTGCCCACTATACCCCACCCCAGGCCACTATACCCCACCCAGACCCCACACCTCGTCCCATCGACACAGCACGGGCCCCCCACCCCTCTGCTGCCTCCTGCCCCTTCCAGACGCTGCCTGGCCCACGTGGGATGGGGTCTTTCCCCTCTAGCCCCATAGCAGATGCCAGGAAGCAGGCCTGGGGAGGGGGCTGGGGCCTGGCCGCGTCCCAGGCTGGCCCATGGCGGGTGGGGGCTGGGACCCTGCAGAGGTCATCCTGGGCACCCACTGACGTCCGTCTCTCGTGGCAGCCCAAGGCTGAGCTGCGGCCGACCTTCCCATCTCCAGGGCCCCCGGCAGATCAATCGCTCGGACCTCCGGAGGGCAAGGGCAGGGACCCGGCTGACAGGCAGTCCGTCATGGCCCTCCCGGGCTCCCCTCAGAAGATCTGAGCCCGAGGGCCTCAGGAACCCGTGCATCATCCTCTTCAAAGGTCTGACAGCCACGTCCTTGGAGCCGTGGTCCTTGTCCAGCCTGTCAGGGACAGCTCTGACAGGCGTGATGGACCAGGCCTTGGAACTGGGCGGAAGCAGCTCTCAGGGGAGCCGGTGCAGGTGGCCCGGCTCGGGGGAGACAAACCTTTTGGAGGCACCCAAGGCTGGAGGTGGGCAGCCCCTCATGCCCCGCGTGGGAAACTCCGGGGCCACTCCAGACCCCATCTCCCCAAGCATGGCTGGGTGGCAGTGCCCACCTTGGGGTGCTGAAAGGACCCGCGGCCAGCGAGCCTGCCCCACGCTCCCCGCTCCCCGCTCCTTGTCACATCCCACAGACAGACGCAGGGACACCAGGGGAGCCCAGGGTCTGGGGGCACAGGAAGGCCTGCCCTTCATTTTTTAATAGTCAATAAATTTTATTTTTCTCCAATGGATTTAGAATCACCTATCTCGCTTTTTTCTGCAGCTAAACTAGAAATTTGTAGTTTTCCCCCTAAAAACACAATGATGTTCTCATAAACTGCAATCTCTGGTTTTCTTCTCAGCCTGCTTCATGGAAATCCACGTGTTTAAAACGTTTGCTCACAGTTTGGCCCATACCAAATGGGTGTTTAATCCAAATATCTGAGCAGCAAAGTGAGCGGAACTCTCTGGAAGGCGACAGGGGAGACGGAATGAGCCCCTCGGGGGCTATGACGCAGCCGGGGGCATCCAACATGGCCCTGGAGGTGGCAGCTTGGGCAGTGTGGGGGCACGTGTGCAACCAACCCCTCCCCAGACGGGGGCCCCCTGAGGGTTTGTGTCCCCCACAGCAGGATCTGCACGCAGCGGCCCCTTTGGGTGACGGCGCAAATGGACAAAGGGAAACCCACCATGGCCATGGTGCCGGCCCCTCTCCAGGACACGGCAGAGGTGGCCAGAATGGGCCCCCAGCCTCACCCGGGGCTGGCCATGGGGAGCCCCCGCAGCTGGAGGTTCCCCAGGGGACTTCCTGGGCCCTAGGTGGGGGGTTTTGTCCAGTCCCAGCCCCGGCAGCTGCCTTCCCACTTTCCTCCCGAAATCCCCACAGCTGCCCACACCCAGGCGGGGCTTCCCCCAGCTCGGGGCTGGCCCCACGGTCTGAGGGTCCATCCCAGGGCCTGGCACCCAGGAGGAGCGGGCAGTGGGCGCCCCGAGGGGCAGCGGGGCGGCGGGGCCAGGCCAGAGCAGACGGTCGGGGGTTCACACCCTTTATTGACAGGAGAGGCGAGACCCCTCCCCAAGGGCTGAGCAGGACGCGCCGCCTGGGGCCTGCGGGGACGCCGGGCCGGGCGGCTCAGGCCTCGGACTCGAACATCTTCTTCCTGCCTTCCATGCCGGACTTCTCCTCGATGTTCTTCCTCCAGTCGCCCACGTCGCGCAGGTCGCGCTCCTGGGGGCGACGCGGAGGGGCTCAGGCCCCGCCCGCAGGCGCGGGCCCCCGCCCCCCGCCCCCCCGCGGGCCGCGGGGCGCACCTTCTCCGTGTCCTCCTTCTTGACCTGCTTCAGGTTGGCTCGCAGGTCCATGCACACCTTGTGCTTGGAGCCCAGCAGCGCCTTCAGCATGGCGTCGGCCGACATGCGCACACGCCGCAGCGGCGGCCGCTTGAACTTGCCGCGTAGGTCAAACAGCTTCTGGTTCATGTCCTCCAGCTGCGGTGGGCCCGGGGAGCGGGGGGCAGCCTCGAGCCCGTGCCCATGGCCCCCGTGTGCCCCGTGCCCCCAGAGCCCCGTGTCCCGCCCCCAGGCCTGCAGCCCTCACCTCCTTGGTGCTCTTTTGGACCCTCATCTCCATGTCATACTTCTCCTCCTCCGCGGTGTCGATCTTGGCATGCAGCTGCTTGCAGAGCTCCTGGGGGTGGGGGGGCAGGGGGTGTCCGGTCCTGACACCGAGCCCTGGCCTCCAACCTCTGACCACCCCCTGCTTGGCTCTGCCCCTGGACAAGCGGGGAAACCGAGGCAGCGGGCAGGAACATGGCTCTGGAGTGTGCAGCGGGTTCGCGCCAGCGCGGGGCAGGGCCTGGGGCACCTGAACTTCCGACATGGAGCCCGGGATGTGCAGGGGCGGGCAGTGCTCAGCCAGGTAGTTCTGCTTCTCGGACTCGCGGCGGCCTTCCTCCTTCTCCAGCTCCGTGGCCGCGATCTGGAGCATGACGCTCTGCAGGGAGGGGGCAGGCGGTGAAGGGCTGCGCTGGTGGGACCCCCGCCGGCCCTGGCCCCCCGCCGGCCCCTCTTACCTTGAGGTGCTGCCTCCTGGCCGTGATGGCTCTATTGCGCTTCTGCAGTGGGGCAGGGGGGACACGGGGTCAGGGCGCTTGGGCACCCCAGTCCTGCCGCACCGGCCTTTCCAGGGCAGGAGCTCCCCGGGGCCCAGCTGAGCCAGGGGCCCGCCAGGCCATGGGGGCACAAGGCCGTGGGGTCCCACCAGGCCATGGGGGCACAAGGCCGTGGGGCGGCTGGACGCTTCGGCCCAGGACCCTGCCTGGTGACGCTCTGCCTAGGAGGTGCCTCCATGTCCTAAGGGGAAAGCGGCTGCGGGGAGGGGAGGGAGTGTTCCTTGTGGGGGGCATAAAAAAGAAGAAGCATTCCCTCCCGGGAACCTGGCCGCAGCCCCGACTTCCCCTCCCGAGAAGGCTCTGGGTGGCCACTTCCTCTGCACTCTCAGGGTTCTGGGGTGGGGAGAGGCACTTTCACCACGGAGGGGGGCACTGAGGCGTCTTCCCTGGGCCTCAGGGGCTTGAAGCTCTGACCTCTGCTGAGTAGGGGTCCCAGCCCCTCCACCGTTCACACCCCTTCCCCAAGCAGGTACTCACCTCCTCACTGTCCAGGGGATGGGGGGGGGAGGGAAAGGTGGGGGGAGAGAGAAGAGAAAGATCAGGGCCAGGCTGGTGGGGGGTGGAGTGGGGCAGACAAGGCCGGGGGAGGGTGGACAGGGGCAGCCAGTGGGGAGGTTGTGGAGACCCCCCAGTGGGAGGGGGCAGGGGCACCAGGCCAGGGGCCCCACTTACTCCCCCATCTTGAGATCTTGAGCTTAGAGCCTGTGAGGAGAGAGAGGTGGGAGGTGTCAGGGCCACGGCCCCCTCTGGGCACGCGGGGTAGTGAGGGGCTCCCGCCACCCCAGCCCCCTTCCCTCCCCCGCACCACCACCTTACAGGGAGATGTTATCTTGGAATTTCCCAGGGTGGGGGGTAAGAGGAGAAAGTTTTCCCGAAATGCCCAGCGCAGGGCCTGGAGGAGCTGCAGCTGTCCCCGGGGAGGGGGGGCGCCGGGGGGCCAGCGCAGGTGGCCGCCAGAGCAGCGCAGTTATTTTTAACCCCACTTCTTTGGTTATGGGCCCAAGTGCAAGAAAATTGCTCCCCAGTTCAGCTTGGGGGCTCAGCTTCAGGGTCCCTCGACCCTTAAAACCTTCCGGGGTTCCCAGAAGTGGCGGCCAGACCGCCAGGGCTGCCCAGGACCCCTGCCCAGCCCAGCCAGCCGCCTCCCTGCTCCCCTCTGTGTGGAAGCCCCCGAGGTGGCTGCCAACAGCAGCCCCCAGGTCCACCGGCCCTCGCCCGGGAAGCCCTCCTGCCCGCATGCCGCGTCCCGCATCCCGCCCGCATCCCGACTGGGCAGGGCCTCACCAAGAGCCTGCGCTGGGTGCTGGGAGCAAGGCCGGGTGGCAAGTCGGCCGGTGGGCCCAGAGGGAGGGCTATAAATGGCCTCCCCCAGGCTGGGCCCCTGCTCAGAAAGGGCATGGAGCCCTCCCAGACCAATGGGGGCAGAGGGAGCCAGGCGCGGCCTCCCCACCTGCCCGGGCCGCTGGCCGGCCGCCCTGTCCAAGGAGTCTTGTGGGGGGCCGCGAGGCCGGCTGGAGCTATTTAGGGCTCAGTGACGAGTTCGAGGAGCCTTCACTGTTCTCGTAAGGAGCTTGAGGACAGCAAGCACGTGGCCTGGCTGGCTGAGCACCGCGAGGCGCCTACCTGGGGACAGGCCCCCGGGGAGCTGGGAGCACGCGGGACGCCGGAGCCTCGCCTCAGATTGGCCCTGTCCAGCCCTGAGTGCGAGCCCCAAGCGCCCCCTCCTGGCTTTGCCCCGTTGCCGCTGCCCAGCACAGGCCCAGCCGCTGCTGGGGGGCAGTGGCACCCGCTCCCTGCTCCCCACTTCAGCCCAGGGAGGGTCTAGGGCTCCAGCTGGCCAGTGCCCCCCTTCTCCAAATGCAGTCCGTGCGGGCAGAGACCGGGGCGCCCCCGACGTGCCCACCTTGCTTGAAACGCCCCGGGCTGGCCCCTCATCTGGGCAGCTTGGGGCACGTCCTCCGAGCCCAGGAGTGCTGGAACCTCTCCCCGACCCTGGGGGCGGGGGCCACCCGGCTGCCCCGGCAGGCCCGGCCTGTGCCCCCCGCCCCGGGCCCTGCGTGACTTGGCACCCTCTGCGCGGTGGGTGCGGGCCCCGCCCTGCCGACTCTGGGCGTCTCGGGGCGTGGGGAGACCCAGGCGCAGGGGGCCTTTGGAAACGCTAAAGCTGTCCAGACCTGCCTGCGGGCTTAGGAGGCCCAGCCAGGGGCCCCCAAGGCCCGTCTTCCGAAGGCCTCTGCTGCCCCCTGCTGCTTGCGCGGCACCACGGCCGGTCCTGGTGCCGGCTGGGCGCTTCCACCCCCAAACGCCTCCCAACTGCCCCTGCACCCCGAGTCCCGGTGGCATCCCACCCCCTCCCTAGCCGTCCCTGCCTCTCCAGACCCCGTAGACTCAGGGACTCCCACCTCACGCCCCGAGGGGCTGGAGAAGGGCCTGGGGGCTTTGTGGCGCCCCTCAGGGTCTGGCATGAGGCAGAGGCCTCAGTTTGAAGGGAGGCCCTCCCCTGCCCTTGGGAGGGGGCTGTGGCTAGGGGGGAAGCCCCCACCCCACTTCTGGGCTGTCCCAGGGCTTGGGAAGGACACGTGGTGGAGACGGCGGTGGAGAAGGTGTTTATTGGGGAGTGGGGGAAGACTCCAGGCCTGCCCGGCCAAGCGCCCGCAGCTCAGCCGGGGGAAACCGAGGCATGGGTGCAATCAGGAGCGGGGCAAGGGCAGGCGCAGGCGGGGCCGCAGTCCCAGGGCCCGGTCCACCTCGCTGGCGGGCTGCAGGCGGTGCCACTGGGCGCTGGGGCGCCGGGCGTGGGCTAGCATGTCTGCCCAGTGCCGCAGCGCCTGCCCGGAGGCCCGGGCGCCCAGACCGCCAGCACCAGGTCCACGCTCTGGGCAGGGAGAGGGCCGCGCAGAGGGAGGGGCGGGGGAGAGGAACAGCCGTCAGGGGCGCCCGGGCCCGAGGCCCGCCCCGCCCCTGCCCCACTGCCCACCTGGACCTGGCTGACGGGCACGCGGAAGGTGAAGGGCTCGTTGAAGTAAGGGGCAGCCGTGCCCTTCCTCGCAGGCGTCCTCCTCTTTCTTCCATTTCATCTGGCTCAGCAGCAGCTGGACCTTCACGTAGGGCTCTGGGCAGGCGGGGGGCGGAGGGCGGGCGCCGGCATCTGAGGGCCGAGCGCAGGCTCCGGGCCCTGCCCGCCCCGTGGGCGGCATGGGGCTCACCTGCCAGCCCCGGGCCCAGGCCTCGGGCCTCCAGCACCACCACGGTCAGCCGGCCTGAGCTGGGCACGTACCGCAGAGCAAAGCACCTCGGGCTGCGGGGACAGCGAGGCGGGCTCAGCCAGGGCCATGTGCCGCGGCTCTGGCGCTCTGCGGGGCGCGGGTGGCGGCCTCACCTCGGTGGTGCCCGGCGGGCCCGGCTCGTGCCAGAGCTCCAGGACGTGCCGCAGGTCCAGCGTGCCCAGCAGCAGGTGGAGCTCGCCCAGGGCTCGTGTGCAGAGAAGCGCTTGAAGGCCAGGAGCTGCCCAAGCAGCGTGGCCTGGGCCAGCGCGGCCGGTGGGACCTGCGGGGCCGGGGGTGGGAGCCGGAGCCCCTGCCCGGCCTGCCCCCGACCCCTGGCGCCCAGGCCCACCTGGAAGCGGCAGGGCTCCTCGAACACGGGGCTGAGCGTGCCGCGGTGCACCCTGGTCTCGTGCCCGCGGCCGGCCTGCACGGAGACGCTGACACGGGCGTAGGGGTCGGCCGAGGCCCCGGGGCCCGGCGCCCGCAGGCCAGCCGCCTGCTTCAGGCCCACCCTGAGCTGGGAGGCAGCGGGGTCTCGGCGGAGGCGCCCTCCAGGTCAGCCGTTCCCTGCGCCGCCCAGCGCCCCCCGCCCCCGCCAAGCAGCAGCACGGCTGGGCCTGGGGAGGGGCTGCCCCTCACCTCCTGGCTTCCAGGGTGGTACTCCAGGGAGAGCTGCAGGCGCCCCCACTGCTGAGGACCCCCTGGGCCGGGCTCCAGGCTATCCACGTCTGGCTGCACCTGGGAGGCAGGTGGGGCACGAGGAGAGGGGCCCTGCTGAGATCCCGCCCCCTTCAGGCCCAGGCACCAGCAGGCTCACGCCGTCAGCTCAGCTCTCCAGCCGGAGAACAGCCGGAACTGGGGATCCTGCCCGAAAGCCGGCACCATTCGCACCACTATGTCCCGCAAGAACCTGCCGTGGCTCCCCATGACCCGTGGACCGACTTCTGGTGCTGGCCCTCAGGGCCTTGGGCTCCGGTCCCAGCTGCCTCCCCTGGCTTCCCTCTGCACTGCCTCCCCCTCCCTTTGGTGCACCCTCCTCCCCTGCCCACTGACCCAACCTGGGCTGAGCGTGGCCCCTGAATGCCCCCCAGCCCCGAGACCTGCCGGCGTGAGCTGATCAGGCAGCCGGCTGGGACTGGCAGTGCACAGAGCTGGGCACCGGGGCAGGTGCCAGGGCCCGCTCCTTACCGGGTGGGCAGTGGTGGCACCCCTGGCGCTGCCCAGGCCCACGGCTTCCTTGTCTCTGGGCTTTTTCCTGTGGCGGCGGCAGCGGCGGCAGCAGCAGGTGGCACAGAGGAGAAAGGAGATGATGACGCCAGCAACCGCGGCGATGACAGCGAGTGCCCAGTAGGGCCCTAGGGGGGCGGTGCAGAGATGGGCTGAGATGCCCCCACGGACCGCCCGGCCAGGCCACCCCCCACGCCCCTCGAGGGGTCCCGGGACTCACAGGGGCTCCTGGCGATGAGGCTTGGAACGGGCCCGGGCAGAGCCGTGGTGCCAGCCAGAGCTGGGGAGCCACGGGGGTCTGGCGGGCCCACCATCTTCCCAGCCTGCTGGCCTGGGGGAGTCGGCCGGGGAGTTGGGGTCACCTGTGGGGGTGGCCCCTCGGGCCCCCGCCGTCCGCCCCATCTGCCCGGCTGCAGCCCGTGCCGGGACTGCCCAGGCAAGGAGGCGGCCCGCAGTGGCCAGCGGCACGGGTTCCGAGCGGAAGCCAGCAGGAGGGAGGCGCCAGGCCCTGGCCAGGGCCCAGGATCGGCTCCCCCAGCCAGCAGGCCCGTCCTCACTGGCCCTCGCCTACTCAGCCCCCCATCCTCAACCCCTCAGCAGCCCTGGGGGGCTGGTGCCAGGCCTCCTCCTCCTCCAGGAATCCCCCCAGTTGGCCACTGTTCAGCCGCGGCTGGACGGTCCCTGCCTGGGGGTGCTTCTCGGGGGGCCGTCTCGTCCCCACTCCCACCCCCTCGGGGCCCACCATGGTGGGCAGTGCCCACGGTGGACCCTGGCTCTGGGCCCAGGAGCAGTTAGGAAGCTTGGGCAGGGGGCTCCCGGGGTCACTGGGGGAGAGCTGGGGGCGGGGCGGGAGCAGGCCGGCTGCAGGTGGAAGCGCGTCGGAACAAGCCTGGGCTGAAGGTGCTTTCCTGGCGTGGGCATGGGGCCAGCAGCGCCTGGGGATGAGGGCGAGGTGGGGGCAGGTAGAGGCAGGTGGGGCGGGGAGGGGCCGGGACATTCCTTGCTCGCTGACTCAGCCGCCCAGGCTCGCCCACCTGCCTGCCCGGCCACCCTGTGGCGTGTGGGTGGAAAGGAGGGAGGGGCCGGCGCAGCCTGCCTGCCCCCTGTCCCCTACCTGCCTGGGGCCTGGGGAGGGAACACACCTGGCCTGGCTGACACCTGGCTGGGTTTCCCCCACCTCCACGGCTGGGAGCCCAGCGTCCTCTGCGACCTCAGGCCCACGGGCAGCTCTTCCTGTCCTTTGTCCTCCGCCAGGACTCAGCCCCAACCCGGGCTCTCCTTTATCCAGGAGAGCCCGTGCCCCCTCGCCATCTCCTAGCCCCATCTGGCCGTGAGGGACCGTCCAGGCCACCCCCCCCCAGGTATGACCAGTCACCCAGCCAGGGACCCTGCCCCCAAGCCTGGTAAGAGACCAAAGGGAACTCTGGAAGATTCCAGAGATGACCCCCACACAGCCTCAATGCTCCAGCCCCGATGGCCCCCCCAGAGCCCAGGGGAGGAAGCAGCCCCACACAGGAGGGCCCCACAAATCTACAGACAGGACCCCGGGTCCTGCCTCCCCAGCCCGGCACTGTCGAGCTGTCAGGGTCTTTGCGCCCCTGCCCCCGGGGGTCCCACCTGGCGGGAGACTGAGGCGGCCTGGTGACGGGGCCTGGGCTGATCGGGGCGGCCCAGAGTCACAGGCACAAAGCCAGGGCACGCCGAGGCAGGGCCGCCATGGGCCTGTGCCCCCGGATCAGCTCTGCGGTCGCCGTCGTGAAGCTAGGAATGGTGGTCGAGGGCCACGTTTGCCTTCCGTGTCGGCCCTGCCAGCTCCGCGGGCGAGGCCCCTGCGGGCAGCGCGCGCCCTGGGCCGCTCGTGGGCCGTCCAGCCCCCCGTCCAGGCACTCCCCAGCCTCCTCGTGCTCCCCGACGGCCTCGCAGGCCAGGGGCCTGGCACCCCTCGCGGCCGGCCCGCTTGAGGGCTCCCCGGAGTCCAGCGGCCCCCGTTCCCACGCGGAAGCCACAGGCGCCTTTTCCTTTGCAGCGTGCGGGCTCACGGGCACTCGAGCTGAGATCGCTTTGTGCGGGTGCTCGTGGTTTGGAATCCGGGATAAGCCGTGGACACAGACCCTGCGCCGCGTGTGCGCCCCTCGCCCGGGCCCCCTCCGCTGGTGCCAGGTGGCGGCTGAGCCCAAGAACCACGGGACTCGGGGCAGGCGAGAGCAGGGGGGCGCGGGTGGGTGGCCGCGCTGGTCCCTGCAGGCCTGCAGGGGCTGCCCGGGGGTGCCAGCCTCCGGCTCCGGGGCACGGGGAGCCTGGGGAGACGCAGGGTCCGCCGGGATGGCCAGGTCCCTGTGGTGGTCAGGGCCAGGCGGCAGGCGGCCACCAGGTGGCGCCGTCCACCCCCGCAGCGCCAGCCCGCGGCGTCCAGCTCCAGGCCCAGGGCTCCAGGGAAGGCAGCCCCGAGCCCCGGCAGGACAGGTGGCCCCAGACCAGATTCCTGCTTCTCCCCCGACCCAGTCAATCCCCCAGACCCCCTTGCCTAGGGCCGCCTTCTGGAGGGAACCTTTGGGCCAGAGCCTTCCTGCTCCTCAAAAGGCAGGAAGTTCTTCCTGCTATCTGCCTTGGGTTGTCTATCTCCTGGGTCCTGTTGGAGGAAACCCTCTCTGGGTGTTAAGGCCATTTTTCCCAGGGAAGGGAGACAAGCCCGGGCCCCGGGCACCCCTCCGGGACCTCCCTTCTCATTTCTCCATGGATCCTGGCTCTGCCCTCCTCTCTCAGGCCGGCGCCGCCCCCCCCCTGCAGCCTGGAATGGAGCCACCAAGCTCTGCTCTGCTGTTCCCTGCCCCAAACGCCCCTCCCCTTCTCCATCCTGCTCATCCTTCAAGGCCTGTGCGAGCCCTACCTCCTCCAGGGAGCCCTCCCTGGTCACTCCAGGCCCCTCAGAGTTGTCCTGCAGTTTTGTGCTGGATTCTACCCCGTGTCCCCTGTCAATCTAGAATCCCAGCTCCCATAAGGCAAGGGGAGGCTCCCCTCTAGATTTCCCCATCCGTCCAGGGCTGGGCTGATCATGGACTTGTATTTAACGCCTTCTGGGAAGTCCTTCCTTAAGTCTAACTAGGACTTTTTGTGCTGCCCTGGAAACAAGTATCTCAAGGCCCTTGCAGTCTTCCAGAAGAGTGAGATTTCCCCCAAGTGTTGGGGTGGCAGCCCTTGCCCCCGCCCCCAGTGCAGAGCGCCCTCACCTGACCGCTGCGTGTTCTGTGCCAGCCCGGCCTTGAGCCTTCCCCTCGGGCACTGGGCACCCAGAGGCCAGCCCGACCCGCGGCCGGCACTCGCATCCCGTGGCTGGAGCTGCCTGGGCGCGCGGCCTCTAGCGAGTGGGACGCTCTCCTGGGCCGGGAGGAGGTGGGGGGGCAGGGCTGCGGGGAGCCCCACCTCGGAGCCGGAACTGCTGGCCCTCAGGAGCCGGGAACTCCCTTGAGGGGGAGGGTCCCTCCCCAGGCCCAGGGGCCGGCACGCAGGCCCAGGCCCAGTTCCGGGTCCCTCGGGGCTGGTGCAGCCCAGTCCCACTAGGGGCCTTGCAAGTGGGGTGGCTGGCCCACGGGCTGACCTTCGGGTGGAAACCGAGGACACGGGCCAGCCTGGGCTCAGGCTGAGGAGGGTGGGCCAGGGAGGGTGGCCTGAGCCAAAGGGCTGAGGGCAGCTCTGGAGCCGCCGGGTCCAGGGGAGGTGTGGCGCGGGGCTGCCGCCCTGGGGGTCCCAGAGCCCGCTCGGCCCAGATGCCGTCTCCCTTCCCGGCACCCAGGCGGCCTCTTGGGGGGCTCTGTCTCTGCCTCCAGCTGGGCCAGCCCACTGCCCCGAGTCCTTCTCCCAGCGAGCCTCCCCGGGTTGGGGCCCCGTGAGCCGGTGGAGGACAAGGCCTTGCTTGGTCCAGCCTCGGCGCCTCCTGCTGAATAAGCCGAGCCAGTTTAGCTGGATTCCACGCAAGTCT
This sequence comes from Tolypeutes matacus, assembly GCA_026826555.1. Classification (NCBI taxonomy): domain Eukaryota; kingdom Metazoa; phylum Chordata; class Mammalia; order Cingulata; family Chlamyphoridae; genus Tolypeutes; species Tolypeutes matacus. The sequence goes on from JAKSZT010053988.1 coordinate 258,404, forward strand.
CTCCTGGGGCGTCCCTGAACCCCTTATCTGCGGCAGCCGGACGGACATGCCGCTGGCTAATGGTTAACAGGCCGGCCTGGCCCGCTGCGGCCGCCGCAGAGCCCCTGAGGACGCTTTGGGGGCGACGGCAGGTGGGGCGTGCACGTGCCTCGCAGGCCACCAGGTGAGGGGTCCTGGCACGCGCGGGCGGGCGCGTCCCTTTGGGCGCACGTTGTGGGCACTGCCGCGGGCCGGCTGGCCCCGGCGCAAGGGGGCTCGCAAGAAGTGGTTAAAAGCACAGGGGTCAGCAGCTGTCCCGGCACCATCGGGGGGCAACCGAAGGGGCTGGGGGCTGGCGGGGAGCCGCGCCCGGGGGAGACACGTGTGCGGGGCTCTCCGGAGCGGAGCCGGGCGCTACGTGCGCTGTGTGCGGCTCCGTCCCCGACTGAGGGGCTTTGTGCCTGGCGCGGGCGCCTGCCTGGCGCGACGGGAGTCTGAGGTTCTGGGCAGGAAGGAGCAAACCAAACAGAGCTGGCAGCCCCCGGGCGGGCCCTGCGGCCCCCGAGAGGGGCCTTGGCAGCGGCAGCGCTCGGAGACCCTGGCGGGCCTCCTGGACGGGGCGCTTCCTCTGGCGCCGCCTGGGGAATGTTTGAGGTTGGAACGCAGGGGAAACGCTGGCGCACAGGCCGGGGGCTACCGCCGGGTGTGTGGGACGTGCAGCTGCAGCCTGTGTGTGCCTCGCCCGCGCTGACCCCGGGGCAGCCCGTTCCCCGTACGAGGGCCGAGGACGGGGCGCGGGCTCTGCACGGCCCTCTGCGGTTTGGGGCGCTGTGAGTGCCCACCGTGTCTCAGCCTGTGCGCCACTCGTCCTGGGGCTGGGCTCTGCGCCCTCTCCATCCCGGAGCCTGCCCCCGCCACCCGGGCATCCCCCCATCGCCCGGGCATCCAGGCAGGCCACGCCCGCCACCCGGGCGTCCCCCATCACCTGGGCACCCAGGAGGCTGCACCCCGTTACCTGGGCATCTGAGGAGGTTTTCTCCCATCACCCACCATCCAGGGCACCCAGTTCTTTGGCGCTGGCTCCTTGGACATCACCCCCGCCTTCTGGGAATCTGGGCTCTCACCAGGACTACGGGGGATGTGAATCTACTCCTTTGGAAAACTGGGTGACTTGTGCCCATTCATCTCACAGCCTCGGCCCACGTACCCCGTGTTCTGAGCCCCATGCTTGTAGACCCCCCACGGAATGGCTGGTCCTCCAGACCCTGAGGTCCCGTTACCCCGACACCAGGGACCCCAGGGCAGCCAGTGCTTCACTTTTGCACGGCTTGGGGGGCTCTGTGCTTCCTTGTCTGGGGTTCCGCCTCCTGAGCCCTGCCCATTGCCCCGGGGTCCCTGTTGGCCTGGGGTGCCCCTGCTGTCAGGAGGTCTGAGGAAAGCAGCCTTTTCCCTGCAGCTCTGTGTCTGGGGTCTCCCGCCCCGTCGTCTGCACCCGGCATTGGGGTGACGTGCCAGAGCCCAGAGACTCCCTGTCCTTGGGACACCACAGCCCCTGGACAGCCTGTACCCTGTCCACGGGGTCCCTGGGCACCAGAGGCCCCGTGGAGGTGCCTCACGTGGGCTGCATCCCAGGCAGGCCCGCGGCCGGCGCCACGATCCTGTGGGTGGGGATCCCCTGCGCCCGCCTCGGCCTGTGTGCGCCCGTTCAGCCTCTCCCCGGTCTCTGTGGGTCATTCATCGC